>VMDO01042771.1:0-10329 GCA_007922755.1 Pedetes capensis | reverse complement strand
GGTTGTGAGTTCCCTGCTGGTGGCAGTTGGGTGGGGGGTTCCCCACCATGAAATATGCCCTGAGTGGGCGAGTCAGTCCCAGGATGCAGTGAGGAGGTCATGGCCAGAACTGTAGCCAGTTGTGGAGGAACATGCATCCCTCCGGATTGTGGGTGGAGGTGGTGACTCATGATCGCTCTACAGTGCGTTCCTGACCCAGTGTTGCTGAACCTCTGCTCTTCACCCCTGTCCTGGAGAGCGGGCACAGGGAGAGGCTGCCTCCTAAGCACCTGCCGTGTGCTGCACCCCAGGCTGGCGTGGGGCCTCTGAGCAGTCCACTGAGAAGGGGAGGCTGTCCCTGCCCCTGTTTCACACACACAGAAGCCAAAGCTAATGTTCCACGTAGAACTAACTTGGAGCTGCACTAGGTTCCACGAGGTTGGGCTGGGTTGGCCACGGAGGGCCCAGCCACAGCCTGGACTCGGGAGGGACTAAAATTCATATAACTCACCATTTTAGGCAGGTCAAAGCATACAATCCAGTGGTTTCTAGTAACCACTGTCTAGTTCTAGAACATTCACATTACTCCCCAAAGAAGCCCCCTACACACTTAGCAGCCACCTGCTTCCTCTCTCGCTCCTCCCCCAGAAACCACTGCGTGTGACCTGGTAAGGGGCATCCTGTGCCACATGCGGCCCCTGGTGCCCGGTGCATCGGTGCACTTGCAAAGTTGCATCAGTGTTCCTGATGGATCTAGGTGGCATCACAACCTGTTTAGCGAGAGAACTGAGGCTAAGTGGTCCAGGTCGTCAGCTGGGACGTGGCACACTGGATCTGAACTTGGGTCTGTGTGGCTCTAAAAACAGCCCTCAGCACCTTTGCCTATGGCCCAGGGGCCACCTGTCATCCTGTGAGGGGGCCAGGGAGGGCCACCGCAGCCGAGCCTGAGCTCTGCCTGGAGGAGCGCTGGTCACACAGCTGGGCATCAGGGATGGTGGGCACCCAGGAGTCACGGCAGCCACCTCTCCCTGCAGCATCCTGCTCTACGGCAGCGTGGACACTGGGACCCAGTGCCTGGCGACCTGTAGGAGCCCCGGCCTGCAGCCTGTGCTCTGCCTACGACACAGCCCCTCCCACCTGCTGGCTGGCCTGCAGGACGGGACCCTCGCCGCCTACCCTCGGACCAGCGGTGAGCACTGGCTGGGTGGGGTTGGGGGACAGTCCTGGGTGCCCAGTGGGAGCTGGATCTTCTGCTGAGAGGTACAGGAGGCAGGCCAAGGGGGAGCATGGAAACCACCTGGGGACTCGGGGGCTGGAGGGAGTCAGAGTCCCCGCACCCCACAGGGGCTCATCGGTGGTCCCCACATGCAAATGCCACAGGAAGTGGGTGCTCCTCACCGTGCAGGCAGCCTAGCCCGTGGGCAGGGGACTGTCACGGATAAGAGGGACTGGAGGTTTGGCGAGACCTGGCTTCCTGCTCAGGCTCTGCCTTGGTGACAGCAGTGTCCCTGGTGAGCGACCTCTTGTCTGGGCCTCAGGTCCTTCCCTTGTGCGATGGGAATTGTGATCATGCCCACTGCTCCTGGTCCCCGGGGGTGAAATGGCTATGGGAAGGTCCAGCACAGGCCAGGACACAGGGCTCAGGAAGGGGTGCGTTCCAGGCTGTAACTGTGTCAAGCCATTGTTGGCTAAGCCCCCATATCTGGATGGGGAGGCTAGTGGTGTTGGACTGCTGTGCTGCAGGGTGGGGTCAATTGTATAGTGTGTACACATTGTCTTAAGTCTCACTGTGACCCTGGAGAACTACTTCCTCCCTGTAGACCTGGATGCTAAGACTGGGGGTACGTATTAGTCAGCTGAGGGGTCATTTGACAGAGAAACCAACCAAAGCCAACGTATCGGAAGAAATACCTATTGTGGGCTCATGGTTAGAGGAGTTTAGTCCATAGAGGTGGGATGGCATGGTGGCAGGGCAGGCATCTGGGCAGGTGGCAGTGGCTTCTGGCAATGAACTTCACTTTATTTATTTATTTATTTATTTTTTGTGGTACTCAGGGTTGAACCCAGGGCCTCGCGCCTGCATGCTCTGCAAGTGCTGGACCACTGAGCTGCACCCTCAGCATTTTTGTTTTTTTCACTTTTTGAGACAGGGTCTTGCTAAGTTAGGCAGACTCCCTCTGGTCTCGAACTTGCCATCCTCCTGCCTCTGCCTCCTGAACCACTGGGATTACAGGCGTGCGCCACTGCTCCCTGCTCGAACTTCACATCTTGGTGATCAGGAAGCAGAGAGCAGAGAAAGAGAGAGACCAGAACTGGGGGTCTAGGGTGAAACCTCTAAAGACCCGCCCCCAGTGACTCACTTCGACCAAGCTAAGATCCTGCCTCCCAAAGTTCCATAACTTCCCAGGACAGTGCCGCCATCTGGGGACCCAGTGTTCCAACACATGACCTTTGGGTGCCTTTAAATTCAAACCCTAACAGGGGGACAATACAGCTTGTCCACAGCCATGCTGTTGCCATAGTCCCTTGCCCTGTGGCTAGCTCAGCCTCCAGTGTGATGACAAGGGCTGAGTAGCAAGTGTGGCTTCCCCAGCCAACCCCGACGGGCAGATGGGAGGCGTCTCCTCCCCTCCCCTCCCCTCCGGTGTGGCTTTAATCCCTCCTGCATCATCACAGCGTGTTGCAGGGTTATAAATGGATATTTGCACTGAGCTACTTTTTTTTTTCTTGTTTCTGCCACTTGGCACTGTGTTGGCATTTTTAATTAGCTTTTGATAAGGCATTTATAGTTTTTAATTAAAGGGGGAAGAAGGAGGGGAAAATTCCTTCTCACCATTAGACAGAGCGTGTGTGTGTGTGTGTGTGTGTGTGTGTGTGTGTGTGTGTGTGTAAATATAGGCTTAAATATGCGGGGGGTGAGACCCGGGGCTGGAAGGGGAGCCCCGTCCTCTGGGGCCCACTGAATACCATGAGCCCTGCCTCACCCTGCCCTTGCCTCCCAGCCTCAGTTTGAGTGGCCTTCCACCTTTCGCCTCTTGGCTCCTGACTCCTTGGATTGGGAGCTTGGGTGGGGAGGGGCGTGGCCACGTAGTGTGTGGAGCTTAATGCACTGAGGCATGTTGTCTTACTCTGGAGGCTGAAGGCCAGGCGTGCCTCCTGGGAGCCTGTCTCCACTTCCTGGTGGCTCCTTGGCTTGTGACAGCAGCACTCCAGGCTCCACGTGGCGTTCCTGAGCATGGGTGTCTGTGTCCAAATCTGCCCTTTATATAGGTTAGGGATACCGGTCGTGTTGGGGTAGGGGCCCACCGAACCCCAGTGGAACCTCAGTTCTACTAATTACATCTGCAAGGATGCTTTCCAAGTAAGGTTAACTTCTGAGACATTGGGGGTCAGAGTGTCAGTGTAATGGATTTTGGGGGACACAATTCAATCCACACTGGGCTTTTGGGTCTAGCCATTGGCTTTCAGCCTGGGATTGGAGGCTGGTAGTTTGTCAGAATAAGAAGGCCCCTGGGGACCGTTGGACCCTACACCCTCATTCTCCAGCTGGGAAGAGACTGCCAGAGTCCCATGACTGAGGTGGGACCAAGCCCAGGTCTCCTGCCTCCAGGCTAGAGCCCCCTCCAGATGGGAGTGGCTTTGCGCCATCGCAGCACAGGAAAGGGAAGGTTCAGATGTCGCACCGGCTTTCCTGCCTTGCAAACATTTGCCGGCCAAATATTTATTGAGCACCTCCTGCACACCACGGATCCACTGGCAGCAAGACAGATGAACCTCGTGCCCTCGTGGGGTTTGGAGTCTTCAGAGGGAGACGGAATTAGTGGAGCCAACATGCAGGAAGCCTGAGACTCTACGTCATGCTGAGGGCTCCTGGGGAAGGGAGGGGCCCCTGTGAGAACCGACGGCCGGCCTGGCTGCAGGGTGGTGAGGCCAAGGCCCTTCCTAGGCGGCAGACCCTCCCCTACCAACGGGAGATGCAGACGGCCTCGCTTCACGGAACGCTGTGAAGGCTGGGCGTGCTACTCCCACACGTGCCCACGGCAGAGCTGAGGCCCTGGTCATTGTCATCACTGACCATCACTCACCAGGCGGGGGCTGCCCTGCGGGCCCCTCGCAGCCTCAGCGACTTTCAATCTGAGTCAGCCTCTGGGACCAGCCGGACCTGGACCCCTGAGGGAGACCTGTGGGGCTTTGTTCCGTGTGTCTGGAGGAGGAGGGACAATGGCATCTGAAGGGGCCTTTGTGGAGACCAGGTCTTCATTTCCCTTCACCGGCTGCGGGACGCCAGGTGCCGGCCCAGCTGAATGGGCGGTCATGCAGGGGCAGGCATGCTCTGGAACTCACTTCCCTGAGCCACCAAGGGTTGAAGGGAGGACGAGAGGGAGGGAAGGAGCTCCCCAGCCCCAGCATTGGTGCAACCGTGGCTGCCTTTGCCATCTTGGAGTCTGGTGTGCGAGGGCTGGAAGGACCTCAGAGGTCTAGGATCTGCCCACACGGTGCCACAGGAAAACTAAGTCCCAGCAAAGGCAGCCTCTTGGTCGCTGTGTCACATGAGCCTCTAACTGGGAACAGCTGTCCCGTGTCCTTCCTGATATAAATTTTATCAGAATTGAATTTTATCACAGTGTCCCCTTCTGTCCTGGAGTCAGGACTTATAGGGTTTTCAGGGACTCCCAGAATACAGATGCTGGGTGATCAGCACACATTATGATCCTCAGGGGTTTGGGGGCCTGGCCCCTACCGTAGGTGGACACGGTGATGCTCTGTTCCAGAGGAGTGGGTGCCAGGGCTCCAGGGGCCATTGCCTCTATGCCCATGGGTGGGACCTCCACTTCCCAGCGTCCTGGGTGTTGTCCCAGCATCTCTAGCTGCTGCTTCTCTGGGAGGGGTCCTAGCCCTGTCTCAGCCACAGAGGCTGAAGCACCAGCTTCTGGCCACAGGCACTGCTCACCTTTGGCCACTGGGGGGCGCACAAAGCCTTGCCTTTCCTTGGCTCTGGGGTCCTTGTGGGGATCGGCATTCCTGGGGAGGCCTGGCCACTTTCTGATCACTCATCCCTCCCTGACGTTAACCCCAGCCACCGAGCTGGCAGAAAGGCTTGAAGGAGGCAGCTAGGCCAGAGTCAGAGTTGAGTTCAAATGCCACTTGTCCCGCCACTTGGTGGCTCTGTGCCAGTTCTCAGCTCTAGGTCTCTGTTGTCACCTTCATTAAGTGGAGTCAACATCTGCTTGTGCAGGCTGCTGGGTGGTGGCAAGTGACAACTATAGGAGCCAGTGAAGCAGGGACGGCTGGGAGCTGGAGATAGGGTAATTACACTCACTGTGCATCAGTTATAAAGCAGGGATAATCACAGCGTCTGCCACGCAGGCTTGTGGGGAGTTAAGAAGTAATTGGTGAGGAGCGCCTGGTGTGTGGATGTGCCGCACTATGTCACAGCAGCTGCCCCACACTGTGCTAAGTGCCCGCATGTTCCTTCACTCTGCAGCATGTACAGGGGTAGGCGTAGTCCCCACGCCCACTTCACAGATGAGGAAACTGAGGCTCAGAGAGGCGACACCCCCATCTGTGTTGACGTGGAAGTTCAGGGCTCCAGAGTGCCCTGGCCTGTCTGCCTCCTGTGAGCTCACGCTCACGAGCTAGGAGGAGCTGATGTCTGTTTGAGGCCGACCCTAGTCCCCTGTTTCTTAGCTGAGTTGGGAGCCTGCACCAGGGTGGGTGGGGGGGGCGACCTGGGTGTGCAGGGGAAGGAAAACTGGCCAGGCCTGCCAGAGTCAGGGGCCAGGAGTCTGCCTTCCCCCCACCCCAGGCAGCGGCCTCTCCCATACCCTGGTGCCCTCCAGCTCTGGGGACATCTGTGCCCCATCTTACCCCCTCACAGCTGGCTGGGGAGGGTATGTCTGGGGAGGGCTGCTTTCTTCCCTTCCTGGGCCCAGTGGAGGGTGAGGGGCTGGCAGGGCACCGGGCGGCTGGCTCCGTCCTGCCTCCCAGGCCCAGCCTGCCCCTGCGCCTTGGTCTGTGCCATCTCCCGGGCTGCCCCACACCCGGCTCTGCTTCCTCCTCAGTGCTGCTTCCCATCCGATGCCCTGGGGCTGGGTGTGGCCTGGGGGGCTCTATCCACACCGCCTACATGACGGGGGAAGTGCTTTGGGGTTAGCGAGGGTCACCGGGGTGGGAGAGGAAAGGCTCGTCCAGGGCCAGGCTGGGGTCCAGAGATGGCAGCGGGCAGTTGACTGCCACACCTGGTGGCAGTGGCATCTCTGGAGGGGAAGAGATCTTGGGAAAGTGACAGAGGTGCTAGAGCAGGTGACAAGGTCTATGAGAAGACCCTGGGCAGACCGGATGGGCTCTGGTGTTGCAATAGTCTCTAGGGACCTTTTCTAACTCACCCTCCTATTTGGCAGCTGGGCCATGGCAGTCTTACACACATGACGGATGTGCTTGAGGCCCTTATCTGGTTGGCAGCAGAATAGGGTGGGGCCCCAAGTCCTTCACCTTGGGGTCTGGGACACTTCCCACTGCATCCCACTGCCTCCTGGGCAGGGCCTAGTGTGGAGGTTGCCTCTTCTGAGAAGCCCCTGGGCTTCCCCAGGCAGAGCTTTGTCCTGCCATCTCTGCGCTCCCCCTGGCCCCCTGCGTGCCTCTTGCTTGCACTTGGCACGTTGGATGGCAACTGGGGGTTTCCTCAAGGCCCTGACTCTGTTCCATCTTCCTAGGGCCCAGTACCTGGCTGGGCTTGAAACAGGGCCCACGGGGGGTGTACGGACTGTGTGAGGGAGGGGGAGAGGCAGGGGAGGGAACGGGATGCGGAAAGGAAGGAGGGAAGAATTCACAAGGGTCCCCAGGACAGTGGAACCTAAGCGGTGGGCGTCAGTGGGGATGGGACCAGCAACTGTCCGCTGGAACAAGGGCAGAGGGCCGTAGAGAGGAGGAGGGTGCGTGGAGCCAGCCGAGTCCCTGCTGCTGGTCTGGGCCCCTGCCACTGACCCATGTCCCCTTCTTGTCCAGGCGGAGTCCTGTGGGACCTGGAGAGCCCCCCTGTGTGCCTGACCCTGGGGCCGGGTCCCATCCGCACCCTGCTGAGCCTGGAGGACGCAGTGTGGGCCAGCTGTGGGCCGCGGGTCACTGTCCTGGACACCAATACCTTGCAGACTCAGGTACGGCCCTATTGCGTGGCCCACGGGGCCATCTGCTCAGCTCACCCTGCCAACTCTTCCTCTGCCCTCTGCCCTCTTGCTGCTAGCTTGTCAGGAAGCAGAGGGCCTGGCTGCCCTGACGCGTCCCCAGGCCCCTGGGAGGGAGGGTCTGTGTGGCCAGGGCTGCAGCGCGGGGCCCGCGAGGTGCCCGTTGCCACCTGTCAGGCTGATCTGGGGGCTTGTTCCTTGGACTAGTGCCCAGGACTTGTGCCCACAGAGCCCTGGCTGGGCTGGGCACCCTGTGTGGTCACAAAATCTTGAGGCCTGGACCCTTTATGTGACATGGAAGTGGAGGTGCCTAGCCCTGCTTTGCCCTACTGTAAGCAGCACCGAGCCTCATGCCTCAGCCTGGGCTACTCTGGGCTTGGCCTGAGCCCAAGCCCATCACTGACCCACAGCATTGCCCCGCACACCACACGGTCTGTCCTGGGCGGCTATGGCTCCCAGAGTGCCATTTTGGTGACATTTGCTGTTGTTGACCAGGGTTTTTTTTTTTACTTTTTAAAATTTTTAATGTACACCTTAATGTGATTTATTCTGACATACTTTTCATTGTGACATTTCCATATATGCATTTTGCTGTACATTATTCGTATAGGTCCCCCCTTACCCTCTTCTATGCTTCCCCGCCCGTCCCACCCCCCATCAAAGACTTCTCTACCGTTTACTTGTCTTTTTATGGTAATATTTTTCTATATATCCTTGGGTTCCAGTTCTGTTTAAGATGGAAACAAAAATATGGAACGCTTCACGAATTTTCGTGTCATCCTTGCGCAAGGGCCATGCTAATCTTCTCTGTATCGTTCCAATTTTAGCGTATGTGCTGCCGAAGCGACCACTGTTGACCAGTTTAGATTATTGATTTGATCTGAGCTGCCGCAGGTCTCAGAGTGGAGGTCGGGCATGGCCCACAGCAGACAGGCAGCCTCCCTGGGCCAGCTTTCTATAGGGGGCCATCTCTGCCCACCAGGTCCTCTTGGTTGGCTCTGACTTGACACCCAGCAGCCAAGCAGGAGCCCCAGGCAGAGCTTGTTGTTGTTGTTGTTGTTGTTAGGTGCCGTCGAGTCGGTATCCGACTCATAGTGACCCTCATAAGGTTTTCAATGGCTGGCTGTTTCGGGATTGCCTTGGGAGTGGATTGCCAGGTCCTTCTCCCATTTTTGTGGAATTCGGGACCTCAGAGACTGCAGCGCAGCGCTCTATCCACTGAGCTAAATCCCAGGCAGAGCTTACGACTGTCATATCCCAGGCGACCAGGGCTGGGTCCCTGAGGACACAATCCTCACGAGGCAAATGGGGAAACCAAGGCACAGGGTGCCTCAGAGAAGCACAGGGTCCATGCCCCACTGCTTCCCCTGGCTTTCTTCCCTGAGAGGTGCGTCTCCGGGGCTGCACACACCTGGGTCTGTCTCCTATCCTGTCGCTGGCCGCCAGCCAGGGCCTTCTAGCTGGCTCTGCAGGAGTGCGGCTTTCTGGTCCGGGAATGAGGGGTTCGTATCTCTTCCCTGGAGCCCTCCAGCTTCTTGCGGTGGTCAGGGGATCTGCAAGGAGCAGAAGCAAGGAGACGCGTGGGTATTTACACCCGTGATGCATATGAGGCGATCTCTCAGGAGGGGCTGGCCCGGGGGCAATGGAGGCTACGAATTTCTTGTGAGCTGGAGGCCCTGTAGTTCTGTCTGAATCTGAAGGCCTGGGAACCAGGGGAGCTGATGGCATAGACGCCAGTGCAAAGCTGACAGGCCCAAGACCCCTACACTGATATTTCTGATTCTCAAGGGGGAAGAGACTTGTCCCCGTCAGAGGCACACAGGCAGGGAGAAATCCTTTCTTCCCGGCCTTTGCCTTCTGTTCAGGCCTGCACCTGATTGGGCAAGGCCCACCCACGTGGGGAGGCCATCCGCATGGTTCCGCCCACTGGAATGTTGCGTCATCCAGGAACTCGCTCTCAGACACGCCCGGGGTCTCCACTGGCCGTGTGTCTGTGCACCCCGTGGCCTAGTCAGGTTAACACATGAAACTAACTCTCATCGTGTGTGGGGTGACGCAGGGAGTCGCAGTGCTGGCCCGTGACAGTGCAGGGAGTTGCTTGGTCAGCAGTTTCTCACCCAGGGGGTTGGGCTGGTCACAGCCGGCTCCTCAGCAGGGGAAGGGCAGTGCCCTGTGTGACCCAGAGGGCTGGGTTTTTCAGCTCCACCTATCCTCTGTGGAAAGGGGGGGCTAGAGCTGTCGGGGGCTACTGGGCCGCTACTGTGGGGCCCCCCTTCAGGGGCTGCTCGCCTGGGACAAGATGTCAAGTGCTACTAGGCCAGGCCAGGTGGGCAGCTGTGGGGAGGGCCCAGGAAGATGCCAGACGGAAGGGAGACAGCACCAGCGCTCCTGACTTCCTGGTCCTCTTTCCCGGTGGCCGTTCACTCTGGGGGCTCCCCTACCACACCCCACCCACCCTATCCCTTCCCTCCAGGACTTGTTACCTCCTCAGCCTTCTGAGAGGATGGTGAGCAAGACAACTGGCCTTCACAGGACTTTGGGGTCCCCACCCACCTAGAACGCTTGCAGCCGTAGCCCTGTGGCATCCCATCCCGTCAGATCTCAGAAGCTAAGCAGGGTCAGGCCTGGTTAGTCCTTGGATGGGAGACTGCCTGAAAACACCAGGTGCTGTAGGCTTGGGAGAAGGACCCAACAACCCACTCCCAAAAATCAATCCACTATTGAAAACCCTATGAACAGCAGAGAAGCACTGACAGTAGTGTTTTGCCTGTTGTATGCAGGGTCGCTATGAGTCAGATACCGACATGACGGCACCTAACAACAACAACCCACCTCGAAGGGTGGCACGTGGTCTCTGACTCCTTGGCCTCCCCCTGTGCCCCTGCCCCTCCCCAAGTGTCCCAGCACTGTCCTCACAGACCCAGGTGCCCTGTGAGGGTCCTACCCACCTCTCCAGACAGCGTCTCCCTGAGCTCCAGGAGGAGAGGTGGAGAACAGAGGTGCTCAGTCTGCAGCCCAGTGCCCAGAGCGCCCAGCATAGGGCAGCAGAGGCAGGAGGGAGGGAGGCCCACCCTACCCCTGGGGAGCCTCCAGTCTGATGGAGGAGGCCCACCCTACCCCTGGGGAGCTGCTAATCTGATGGAGGAGGCCCACCCTACCCCTGGGGAGC
>VMDO01042770.1:0-10329 GCA_007922755.1 Pedetes capensis | reverse complement strand
TTGGAATCCTTAGAAATCTTCAAAAACTGACTACTGCTAGTATGGTTAGACTCTGTTTCTACATATGTATCTCTGTATATATTTATTTATAAAAATTCTTTACATATAAAAGCATTTCTTTAGGATAGGCAAGGTAGAACTTTATAGTATATTAGGTCCCCTGATTATTTCAAGTTAGATGCTTTTCTATAAGAATTTCCCATATGAGGAAACTAATTTCAGCAATTCAGAGAAAACAGCTTGTAACTGAATGCAAATTTTCTTTTAAAACGTTTACTTATTACTTTTTAAGTGCTCATCATGGTCTTTTTACTCACTTGATATGAAAAAGGTTCAAATATAATTATAGAAGAGTCAGTAAGTTAAATGATATTGAGCACTACTTCTTGCACTTATTTTGGTTATTGTTAGGTGCTGTCGAGTCAAGTCCGACTCATAGAGACTCTCATAGGGCTTTTGATGGCAGATTGCCTTGGGATTGCCTTGGGAGTGGGATGCCAGGCCCCTCTCCCATTTTTATGGTACTGGGAATTGAACTCGGGACCTCAAAGACTGCAGAGCAGTGCTCTACCAACTGAGCTAAATCCCAGCCCCTCTTGCACATTAGTCAGAATGAAAACATTTTATTCTTTCTCTCCTCGGTTTGTGAGATTTAAGAATAGAAGTCCTGAAAAGGGTGTTGGTGTTTTGGAGGTGGAGGATAAATAGTGGTTAACCTATGAATCAATGAGCTTATCCAAATTGTTAGACATGAAGAGCAAATATGCAAAATTTATTGAAAGCCAAAACTGATAGCTAAAATCAACTGCAATTTTCAGCTACATGCTCAGTACCACATTGGTAGATCCTATATTATTGCATATCTACTTATTTAAAGGATAGATCCCTATTGTTGTGTGTCAGACTGGCTCCTGAAATGAATGAACTCAGGGCAATGCCAGATCTTCCAATTTCTTCACTGTTTTGTGTGATTGTCCAGCTGTTAGAAATATTACAAAAGAGATATTTTCACTGTTACATATCATTAGTGTATATTATCACTTTATTGCTATCTCATCTCCTCTCCCATAGTTATATAATTTAACATCATTGGACCTTATGATTTATGATAGACATTTTATTACATTCTTTACTGAGTTTCACATTATATGTCATTTGAACTAATGGATTAATTTGTTTGGCATGGATGCTATTTATTTATTTATTTACTCATTTATTTTTACTAAGAGTCAAACTCAAGGACTCACACATGGTAGGTAAATGCTCTGACACTGAGCTATTCCACCAGCCCTGTATGCTCTTTAAACATTCCAAATCATGAAGTATGACCCATCATATTTCCATTACTAATTTGTGTGTATTTTAATATGTAAATACATATTTTGACACTGGGTGCTTCTTTATTTTATTCCAGATATTTTTCTCCAGAATTTAAGACAGTAACTATTGTGCCATATTACTTGGTTTCAAATTTTAGCTCTGCCCCATGCTATAAACATAACCTTGGATAAATCATTCAATCTTTCTGTGACTGTTTTTCTGTCCATAAAATGGGCATACTAAAGATACCTCTTTTAAAGTGTTTTTGTGAGGGATAATTCAGTAATAAAATATAAAATACAACATGCTTACCACATCGCATAACATTAAATGGTAGCTACATTTTTTGACTTATATATCGAGAATCCCCCATATGTCTATCACTTGGCCATACTGGGCGTTTGCATGTTGCTATGAGACTGAAAGCTGTGCCACTGGTATCTCAGATACCAGCAGGGGCACCCATGATGGACAGGTTTCAGCTGAACTTCCAGACTAAGACAGATTAAGGAGAAGGACTTGGCGATCTACTCCAGAAACAACTAGTCACGGAAAACCCTATGAATAGCAGAGAAACATGTTGAGAATGACTTGTCAAATAGGCTATGCATGGGAACACACTGAAACATATGGGTATGTATAGTCACATATCATAAAAGACTGTTGTATTTGTTTTTAGTTCATCATTACGAGATACAATAAATCAATTGAAATATTTGCTCGTAATTTCTCCCTATGATATTTTATTTCTTTTCATTATAATGAAATAGCCAACTAGAATTTTGTCGTCCTTCACCTCTTTGGATTTGTCAAAGGTAACTTACTATCTGCAATGCTTTTGTATATGGTTTGAATTTGTCCTTCAAATGAGCATGTGTTGAAAGCTTGGTACCCATTGTGATTATGGATATAATCTGTCCTCTTCACAACTATCTCCTTAGCTAGCTTTATATATTTTCCAATAGGTATTTCTATATAGAATTTTATTCACAATTATTAATGCAAGGAAAAGAAATGGATCTGGATTCTTACATTACAGAAACATTTCATGACAAAATAAAAATCTTCATTAAATAAAAATTTTTATATGATTAATGCTGTGTAACTCCTTATCACATAACAGCTATTTTTTGGTATGGCATATTAGTGAGGTACTTCAATGTGCTGAAATTCTCCAAATTGAATAATCTAATTATCTTTGACTTATATAGTGCAAAACTGCACTTTGAACTATGTGTCTACCTGAATTCACTGTGTGCTTCATTCAATGTCAAAAAATCTGAATAAATTTTAAAATATTTTTGCCAACAATCAAATACAAATCCCATGAAAAGGAAAATTGGTGAAGAATATAGGCTTGTAAGTTTAAACAGGCAGAGGTTTTTCTTGTAAACACACTTTTGAAATTAATTTTCTCAGATACAAGTCACTTTTGGTCAAGGGATTCAAATGAATAAACACCTGACTTATGAGTCACTTCATCTCTGCTGTGCAGAGGAGTCTTGCCAGCATGTTAGAACAATACTTCTTTATTAGCCCTGAGAGGGAAGCTTGTGCTAGGAGAGTTTCCAAACTACAGTCCATTGTTAGGTCCAAAATGTTTTCCCTCATCTACATCCACAGTTGATCTCCAGTACAGAGTAAGACAAGGTGTTGAAATTAAGCCAGCCATGGGAATCCAACCCAATGGCAGTCAATTAGTAGAGATTTTTTGATATGCCATGAATGAATGAAAAATAAAGTTTTTTATGTTTTAAATGTTTCAAATATTATTGCCGTACAGATATACACACAAGTATGAATGTATGCATGCATACATGCACATAAATATGCACACATATCTTTTCAAAAATAATGATCAAATAGCCAGTAAACATCTCTTCACAAATAGGTTCTTTTCAAAACATAGCAATATTTGAATAGTATTTGTCTTATAAATTCTGTGAATTAATATATACAAAACATCAATATTTTTCCAGTTCTGTCTACAAAAGATTAACTTGAAATAACAGAAATTGTCACGTGTGCATTAACCTGAACATGTTTATATTTTATGGGCTAATTCAAAATATTAACAAAAATATTAGTTACAATGACTGTTATGCACAACTATATTAATTACCACTATATATGAAGTGAAACTATGTTATATGAGATATATTCTCTCACAAAAACATGATGATAACACACAAAAATTAATTTTCCAGTTTTATGTTCATCCTTTGATTTTATCATTAGTGAAACATTTGGGTAAAGTAATATGGGGAAAGAAAGAATATGTTCATGTGTATTCAAACACTCAAATATAAACTATGAGAGAAAAAGTGCTCCTTCGATGAAGTAATAACCTTTAATATTCTCTATAATTGCAAGAGCAAGACATTTATCTATAAAATTCTAGATAAAATTCTTAAGGCTAATATGTTTTTCAATGTTTGTCTGTGAATATATGCCTGCCCAAATTGGTTTCCAGAAAAACAGAAACTCAAAAATCTTACATCATGCTGTTGTCTTAATGACTCAGGTAGTTAGCCTTATGTTAGCCTTATGTTAGACTACATGTGGTGGAGTTTTTGGAGCTCTTTCTAATCAGTCTTCCCAAGAATATTACTATAACAGACTTGTATGATCCATGTAATATTTTCTACACATACCTACTAAAAACCTATATTCGAACTACATTGGGGCATTATGTAATCAAAGAGTGTGTTTTCAGTGTTGCAACCAGCACCATTTTAATAGACCATAATGTTGATGGTGAGTGAATTCAACCTCGAACCTACTGTTAAACTACCATTATGTCCAATGACAGCAATGTAGAGTCATTATAATTTTTAATTTTTACTTTTTTAAAGAGCAGCAGAAAATGTAGGAAAGAAAATTTCTAATGTTAGAGAATACCACTAAATTTGGGCTTTTGGTTTCCCTGCTTTAGAGTGTTGTCAACTTCCAAAATAAATTTAAAAAACAATTAGAGATCTAAAAATATCATAGAACTAATTTAGTGTTAGAGATATTTTCAAGCACAATGCAGAAAAATTACTACATAGGTATACCAAAGTCAAAGGCTAATTTAAAAAGCAAAACTCTTAGAAAGCCTATTTCTTAATATGTGTTTGCAATGCACATCCACAAAGGATAAGACATACTTATTATAACAATTTACTGAATCTGTGTAAAGGGGGAGATGTTTGCCTACTTGAAATGATATAGATTTTTTTGTGGTGCCAAGGATTGAATATAGAGTCTTACATGTGCTAGGCAAATGCTGTATCAGTGAGCTACCATCTCCAGACCCCAGATCCTTTAAAAAATTGTGTCATTTCCCCATAAATTATAGTATAATATTTGATTTTACATGAAAGGCAGAGTTGTATTCACAAGGCAAAAATCCATATATAAAAAGGTAAGCATAAAACAACAATTATAAACATTACAATTTTATAGTGTACTTGAGATAAAATTAAATAATGTTATATATTCATATATACACAATTTAGTGTACTCACAATACATGGCAATATAGTGAGAAAGACAGGTATTATATGTCTACATAATTAAAATTTGTGGAAAATATAGAGTCACTAATTTCTCTAAATTATTATCTTTGCTGTAGTATGGATGAGTTGTAAAATTATCAAGTTGTACTTATATTAATGAATTGCTCACTCTACATTTCATATATGTAGGCTTGACCACTTTATGTGATATATTCTTTAAACTGTGGCTACTTAAGCATGACAAGAGAGGGCTAAAGAAGTTATCTGTTGTTGTTAGGTGCCATCAAGTCAGGTCCAACTCATAGCGACCCTTATAGGGTTTTCAATGGCTGTTTTGAAATTGCCTTGGGAATGAATTGCCATATCCTGCTCCCCTTTTTGCGGTCCTGGAAATCCAACTCAGGACCTCAGAGACTGCAGAGCAGTGCTCTACCAACTGAGCTAAATCCCAGCCCAAAGAAGTTATGTAGATAATTCAAATAACAAAAAAAAAATTAAATTATCATTTGTCTTCACATTTTCTTAAGAAACAAAATTTTAACATACTTTTCTAGGTAATTGACTCAGTCTTGACTTTTGCACTTTTGTAGATCTATATTGCAAGTATTTCATTAAGATATAATTTACATACATTAAAACTCAGCATTTTAGTGTAGAATCCTGCAGCATGTAATCATCAGTACCAGAAAACATACAGCATTCTCATTATTCCAAAACCTTTCGTTATGCTATGTCGTACTAAACATTTCTTCTTCACCCTCCAAACCACGCCCATAATAACCACTTATCTGTTTTCTGCCACTATAGTTTTTCCTTTTTCAGAATGTCATATAAAATTTAGATTATAAAGGAAACCTTATGATAAGCAATAGCATTAGTCCAGAGTCTCCAGAGAAATAGAACTCACAGGAGATGATGATAGATAGATGGATAAATGGATAGATAATGGAAATTTGACCATGCAATTATGGAGTCTTAGAAATTCCACCATCTACACTCTGCAAGCTAAATAACCAGGAAAGTCAGAAATAATATTAATTCTGTTCGGAAACCTGAGAACTGGGAGTTCACCAGTGTAAGTCCTGGAATCCAAAGGCCCGAGAACCAAAAACTCCAATGTCTGAAAGCAGAAGACCATGGAAGTATCATTACGTGAAAAGAGATAGATAATTTTCCATCCCTTTTGCCTTTTTATTCTATTTGGGTCCTCAATGTGTTGGATGATGCTTGCTATACAGATTAAGATATATGATTTTTTTATGTGTAATTCTGTTGTAATGTCTTCTGGTAACACACTCAAAGACATATCCAGGTATGTTTTACCAACTATCTGTATCCATTAATCCAGGCAAATGAAAAATTAACCATTGCAACTTTTTCTTTTTCTCTTTTCTTTTTTATTTTTCTTTTTTGCAGTACTTGGGATTGAACTTGGCCTTGTGCATGCTACGCAAGCACTCCATCACTGAGCTATACCCTTGGCCCTTTATTATGTTCTTTATTTTGAGACAGAGTCTTGCTAAATTGAGCAGGTTGCCTCAAACCTCAAAATCACAATCCTCTAGCCTCAGCCTCCTGAGTTGTTGGGATTACAGTCATGAACCATGGCAACTGGCTTCATTCCAACATTTTTTGAGTCTAGCTTATATCATGTACAGCTATGCATTAGAGATTCATAGATATGGCATGCATCTGTATATCATTCTTTTTTGCTGAATAGTGTTCATTTGTATCGACATACAAATATTTACCCTTTCCTCCCTTGAGGGACACTTGACTTATGTATAGTTTTTAATTTACTAGAAATACAGCACCTGTAAACATCCATGTACAGATTTTTATGTGAAAAAATATGTATGTATGTGTGTGTGTGTGTGTGTGTGTGTGTGTGTGTGTGTGTATATATATATATTTCGGGCTGGGATTTAGCTCAGTGGGTAGAGTGCTGCACTGCAGTCTCTGAGGTCCCGAGTTCAATTCCCAGTACCACAAAAATGGGAGAAGGACCTGGCAATCCACTCCCAAGGCAATCCCGAAACAGTCAGCCATTGAAAACCCTATGAGGGTCGCTATGAGTCGGATACTGACTCGATGGCACCTAACAACAACAACATATATATATATATTTCATTTCCCTTGAGGAAATACCTAGGACTAAAAAAACCTATATATTTCATTGAAAAGTGAGTCAAGTGGTTTTCATATTATCTGTATACTTTTCTCAGTTCTGCTTGTAATATGTGAAATTTCAGATTGTTCAACATTCTCATGTTATTTATAAAATTCAATGCATTCTAAGTGTAGTTTTAAATTTATTTTCTCAATGACTAATAGTGTTAAGAATCATTTCATGTGATTACTTGCCACTTCTATTTCCTTTGTGGTGAAATTTCTAATTTTTTGCCCATTTAAACTGGAGCATTTATTTCCTTGTAATTGAGCTTTGGGAAGAGTTATTGTTTTTGTTCTTAATAGGAGGACATTAATAGTCAGCTACTGTCTGCATGCCTATAATTCAACAGTTCAGGAGGCTGAAGCAAGAGGATCATGAGTTTGAAGCCAGAGGCAGCCTGCACAATATAGGGAGACCATATCTCAAAATAAAATGTGAAAAAAGGGCTGGGAGTTCAGCTCAGTGGTAGAGGACTTCGCTAGCATGTGTGAGGCCCTGGGTGTAACTACCTAGTTAATGCAAAAAAAGAAAAGAAAAATGATGGTTATTAATAAATACAGAATATGTACCCTTTCCCCTCAGTATATGGCTTGTCTTCTCCTTCTACTAGGAGTGCCTTTCAAAGAGTGGAAATTTCAAACTTTGAAAAAGTCTCATTCATCCAAGTTTTCTTTTAGTTAGATATAATTTCTTAACTCTGCCTGACAAGCTCTACGTTTTTGCTGTGCAGCCAAGGCTGACCTCAACTTACTTAAAATACTTCTACCTCAACATCCATAGTGCTGGGGTTATGGAAATATGTCCCTAAGCCCAGCAGAGATCTGCCTTTGATGAAACTGCTTAAATCATATACATTTAATGAAATCATTCATGTGCTTGAATTCAAATCTGCAATTTTGCTAATTTTTAAAACGTTTTTTGTGACTTTTTGTTTCTATATTCCTTCATGACTTCAAATTCGATTATTTTGTGTAGATGTTTTGTATGTAGGCATATCCTTATCTGGTCTTATGTAGATATTTTATATGTATGTCTATCCTTATATTATTTCCATGTTTGCATGAATTACAGTGTACTTCATTATTTATGCAGTTGTTTTTAATTACTTATTTTAAGAAATGAGTAAAATATGTTTTATTCAAGTTTATATCTATGTTCTTATTATCATTATTGTGTTCTCAATTTATTTATTATTATTTTATTTTGGTTGCATGGACTTCCATTACTGTATTATACAATTTGTTTTTCTCCTGAAAGACAAGTGTCCTACCCCTGAGTGGCTCTCCTAGCCCTATTTTTATTTTTATTTTGAGATTGGGTCTTGCTAAATTGTACAAACTGCCTCTGACCTTGAACACAAAATCTTACTGTCTCAGCCTTCTCAGGAGCTGGGATTCCTGGTATGCACCTTGTTGCCCAGCTTTGACCTTCATTTTTGAATAATTTTGCTATATATTGAATCCTTTGCTGTACAGGATTTTTGTTGTATTCGTTATTTTTATGTCTTTATTTTTCCTTTCAGTATGTTGATTATGTTATCTGATTACTTTTCGGATTCCATGGTTGCTTATGTCATCTGATTACTTTTAAGATTCCATATTATGGTGCTTATATATGTAATAAATCATTTCTCCCTTGATAATTTCAAGACTTCTCTTTGTTTTTAGTTTTCAAGTTTGCTTTTGGTATTTTGGGTGTAGGTACTTTTAACCTTGTTCTACTTGGAATTCTATGAGTACCTTGCATTGGTAAGTTTTTTGCTGAGTTTACAATGATTAGTGTTCTTTATTTTAATTGAATATATTTATAATAACTGTTTAAACTCAGATAATTTTACTTTGTTTAAAATTTATGCAGGAATTGTAATTTTCTGTTGAAACATGAATGTGGTAAATAATTGACCTTTAGGGCAAAGCCCCAGATCCAGGCATCCCAACAGACTAGACTGAGCCACCCATCTCAAATATGCCAATTAAAGAGACAAGGAATGATGAATACCAGAGAGAGGAGATTTAATCAAAGCCTGCATTGGGAAGAGGGACAGGTAAAGAGGTCTAGTGACCCCAAGACTATCTTCAGGGTAGTAACATATGCTTTAGGATTAAGTAGAAGAATTGGGGCAGAAGGGCAAGAGGGATATGTAATTAAACAGTCCTAGTCAGAGTGGAGCCTGCAGCTATAGCACTGTGGCATCTGATCCCATGAGATCTCAGAAGCTAAGCAGGACCGGGCCTGGTTAGTACCTGAATGGGAGACCCCCTGGGAACACCAGAAGCTGTAGGCTGAGAGAAGGACCTGGCAACCCCTTCCCAAAAATCAATCTGCCATTGAAAACCCTATGAACAGCAGAGAAGCACTGACAATAGTGGTTCCCCTGTTGTACAGAGGGTAGCTATGAGTCAGATACCGACTAAACGGCATCTAACAACAACAACAAGTCAGAGTGGGGTTTGACTCAGCATTATCTGAGTTCTGGTTCTGCAACTGATTTCAAGAAGGTATTATCACTGCCATCATTTGAGGGAAGCAGCCTGTTTTCCACAAGATGATTACTCCTGCTCCAGGGGGCAATATTATTATCACAGATAATTGTCTTCATTTTGGGGTGGTCTGTCCTTCAAGGGTCATGATTGCTTGGAGGTAGTTTTAGGCTCTTGTCCTTTGCAGCTTGGCTATTGTGTTGATTCATGTTAAGTTCAATGAATCTTTCCTTAGATATGTTGATTCTGCTTAAAGGCTCATTATAGACATGCTACATTATGTACTGCTTTTTTCAATTTCTGGTAATTATTTGGGACTTATTTGTTTATTTATTTTTGCATTTTTAAGACTAGATCTCATCTTGCAAAGTAGCCCAGACTGGCCTTGAACTCATGGAATTCCCCCTTTCTCAGCCTCCCCAGCGTGCTGGGATTACAGGCAGATGCCACCCCAATTGATGAGATTCTATCTTATAACTTCCATTTACCTATGAAATGTAACCATCCAATTATTTGTATTATTGATTTTTAAGCAATAACTCTGACATGTTAATCATGTTGTTGTTGTTGTTAGGTGCCGTTGAGATGTATCTGACTGATAGCGACCCTTATAGGGTTTTCAATGGCTGATTACTTTGGGATTGCCTTGGGAGTGGATTGTCACGTGCTTCTCCCATTTTTGCGGTACTGGGAATCAAATTCAGGACCTCAGAGACTGCAGAGTGGCGCTCTACCAACTGAGCTAAATCCCAGCCCATGTTAATCATACTTATTTAAAATATCCTTTATGATTTTTACAACATTTGTGTCATAGCCACGTCTTGCTTTGAGTCTTCAATTTTTTTTTTTTTTTTGC
>VMDO01042769.1:0-10329 GCA_007922755.1 Pedetes capensis | reverse complement strand
TAGATGATTTCCTTCAGGGGAAGGGTAACTGAAATTTTTAACATGTTCTATATTCTCACCACAGTCATTACCAGGGCAAAATAAATAGCAATATTTTATCTAATCAATACACTAGACGACCAAATAGAACTATTAAAGACGATGTGGTTTCAAATGTGACCAATGATTATTTCCTTTGATTTTGTTTTCTATTTATGTAAATACTCTAAAATCTCAACTGGATTTCCAGGACAACTAAATATATCATTGAACAAAATGACAAAGAACTAATCCAGGTGGGTATTAGAAAATAGACTCAGAGGAGGACCCAATTGTTACATCTTTCTCCTTTTCACCAATCAAACTTGATTAAATTAAAATGCCTGCATATGAAGTCAAAAACACTTTTGTTCTGCTCTGAAAATTTGCTCTTGTTGATATCATGGGAGGAAGGGCCAAAGCTATTAACTTTGATAATGATGGTGATTGTCTTAGCTGCCTGTACTCATTAATGATACAAGGTCTCAGATACATGTTTGGAAGCTGTGTGTGAACAAAGTGTTCAAAGAAGTGCTACTTTCAAATATAATTCTTTTTTTTAGTGAGTAGGCTTTAACTTAGGCTTACAAGTTTGGCAAAGTCTGCTCTATTCTATAGGTTCAAGAAGAGATGAGTTTACTTGAGAGGTAAGAAGAGATCATGTAAATCTCATTATTGGGAATATAATGAAAAAGAAGTTCTCACAAGATTAGTTTATCACAGTTTAACTCAGGAGATGTACATTCTTAAACTTTTCTGCACAATTGGAAAAACTCTTCTTATCCTTAAGCCCTTCACATTTAAAGGTGTGGATGCCAAAGAGGATGGGAAACTTTGTCATTGTGTTTAGAACGGTGACAATCATAACATGCCCAGTGGTTCCTGTTGTTGTTAGGTGCGGTCCAGTCGAGTCCGACTCATAGCTACCCTAGTACAGCAGATCAAAACACTTCCCGATTTTGTGCCAGGCAAACAATCTTATTTATGTTTAAGCCGATTGTTGCAGACACTGGACCAATCCATCTGGTGGAGGGTTTTCCTTTTTTGCGTTGACCTGCCACTCTCCCAAACACGATATACTTCTCCAGGGATTGATCTCTCCAGACTACATGTCCGAAATAGGTAATACGCAGTCTAGCCATTCTTGCTTCTAAGGAGCACTTTGGTTGCACTTCTTCTAGGACAGATTTGTTGGTTCTTTTGGCAGTCCATGCTATATTCAATAAATGTCTCCAGCACCACAATTCAAAAGCATCAATTCTATTTCTGTCTCTCTTGTTCAATGTCCAACTTTCACAACCATATGATGCCACTGAAAATACCATGGCATGAGTCAGACGCACCTTCGTCTTCAATGTGACATCTTTGCTTTTCAATACTCTAAAGAGATCTTTTGCCACAGCTTTTCCTAGAGCAATGTGTCTTTTGCTTTCTTGACTGCTGCCTCCATGTGTGTTGATTATAGAGTCCAGCAAAGCAAAATCTTAGACAACCTCAATCTTTTCTCCATTTATTGTGAAGTTGAGTGATGACCCAGTCTTAAGGATTTTTGTTTTGCTGATGTTTAGTCGTAACCCATATTGAAAGCTATGATCTTTGATCTTCATTAGTAAATATTTTAAAACCTCTTCACTTTCAGCAAACAGAGTGGTGCCATCTGCATAACGAAGGTTGTTAGTGAGTTTCCTCCAATCTTGATGCCACGTTCTTCCTCATAAAGTCCAGCTTCTTGGATTATTTGCTCAACATAGAAATTGAAGAGATAGGGTGAAAGTATACAGCCCTAACGCACACCTTTTTCAACTTTAAACCACGCAGTGTTTCCTTTTACTATTCGAACAACTGCCTCCTTGTTCATGTGCAGATTTCTCATGAGCACAATTAGGTGTTCTGGTTTTCCCATTTTCTGAAGTGTTATCCATAATTTGTTATGACCCACACAATCAAATGCTTTTGCGTAGTCAATAAACCATAGATAGACATCTTTTTGATATTCTCTGCTTTCAGCTAATATCCACCTGACATCAGCAATGATGTCCCTGGTTCCCAGCCCTCTTCTGAATCCCGCTTGATTTTTCAGTAATTCCCTGTCTATGTACTGCTGCAGTCGGTTCTGAATGATCTTTAGTAGAATTTTGCTGGTGTGTGATATTAATGATATTGTCCGATAGTTTGCACATTCAGTTGGATCCCCTTTTTGGGGAATAGGCACAAATATGGATCTCTTCCAGTCAGTTGGCCAAGTAGCTGTTTTCCAAATCTGGTGGAATAAACATGTTAACACCTCCAGTGCTGCATCTGTTTGTTGGAACATCTCTGTTGGTATCCCATCAATTCTTGGTGCCTTGTGTTTCACCAGTTCTTTCAAGGCAGCTTCCACTTCGTCCTTCAACACCATTGGTTCCTCTTCGTATGTAACCTCTTGGAATGGTTGGTCATCTACCAATTCTTTCTTGTATAATGACTCCGTGTATTCTTCCCATCTTCTTTTGATGTTTCCTGCATCATTTAATATTTTCCCTGTAGAATCTTTCACTACTGCCACTTGAGGCTTGAATTTTTTCTTCACTCACTTCCTTAAGCTTGAGAAACACAGAGCGTGTTCTTCCCTTTTGATTTTCTGCCTCCAGCTCCTTGCACATGTTATTATAATATTTCTTTTTGTCTTCTCAAGCTGCCTTCTGAAATCTGTTTAGTTCCTTAACTTCATCATGTCTTCTTTTTGCTTTAGCTGTTCGATGTTCAAGGGCAAGGTCCAGTGTCTCTTTGGACATGCAATTTGGTCTTCTCGTTTTTTTCTTGTCTTTTTAAGAACTATTTGCTTCCTTCTTGACTGATATCTTTTATGTCATGCCACAACTCTTCTGGTCTCCTGTCATTTGTGTCTAATGCATTAAACCTATTTTTGAGGTGGTGTCTCAACTCAGGTGGGATATACTCAAGGTCATACCATGGCTCTACTTGTTCTAATTTTCTTCAGCTTCAGTTTGATCTTGCGTATGAGAAGTTGATGGTTTGATCCATAGTCAGCAGCTGGTCTTGTTTTGACATTTTGCACAGAGCTTTTCCATGGTCTCTTTCCACATATGTAGTCAATTTGATTCCTGTATGTTCCATCTGGTGAAGTCCATGTGTATAGTCTCCGTTTATGATGTTGAAAAAATATATTTGCAATGAAAAGGTCATTGGTCTGACAAAATTCTATCATGCGATCTCCAGCTTCATTTCTGTCACCAAGACCATATTTTCCAACTACTGAGCCTTCTTCTTTGTTTCCAACCTTTGCATTCTAGTCACCAGTGATTATCAGTATGTCTTGATTGCATGTTTGATCTATTTCAGATTGCAGAAGCTGACAAAAGTCTTCCCTTTCTTCATTTGTGGCCTTAGTGATGGGTGCACAAATTTGAATAATAATCATATTAACTGGCCTTCCTTGTAGGCGTATGGATATCATTCTATCACTGAGAACATTGTATTTCATGACAGATCTTAAAATGTCTTTTTTGATGTTGAATGCAACCCCATTTCTCTTTAGTTTATCATTCCCAGCATAGTAGACCATATGATTGTCTGACTCAAAATGGCCTATGCTGGTCCATTTTAGCTCACTGATGCCTAGAATGTCAATGTTTATGTGCTCCATTTCTCGTTTAACAATTTCTAATTTGCCTAGATTCATACTACGTACATTCCATGTTCCAATTATTAATGGATGTTTACAGTTGTTTCTCCTTATTTTGAGTCGTGCCACATTAGCAAGTTGAGCACCCTGAGGCTTTACTCCATTTCTATCATCACGGTAGACTCAACTTGGAGGAGGCAATTCTTCTTCAGTAGTGTTTTGAGTGCCTTCCAACCTGGGGGCTTTGTTTTCTGGCAGTATATCTGACCGTGTCTCTTTGCTATCCATAGGGTTTTCAGTGGCTAGTTGTTTTGGGAGTGGCTCGCCAGGTCCTCCTCCCTAGTCTGTCTTAGTGTGGAAGCTCAGGTGAAAACCTGTCCACCATGGGTAACCTTGCTCATGTCTGAGGTTACAGTGGCAGAGCTCTCAGCCTCATCGCAACACACAAGCCCCCACAGTGCAGCAAACTGACAGACGTGTGGGGGCAGTAGTTCCTATCTGAACATAATTAGAATTCAATTTCAAATACTGTTAAATTTGAAATTGTGTCATTAGTGATAGCCAAAGGACTTGATTTAACTTGAAATTATTTTGGACCAGTACAAATAGATAAGTTTTCCCAAGCTGATACTTTTCTATGGAAATCCTCACTTAATCACCCTTGCTTCAATATTTAAATAAAATAGCCCCTCCTTTCCCTCACACCTCAGATGGAAACATTTGTGCCAAGATTAGTCTAGGATTCTTACAGAAGGTAAATTTCTTTTCATTAACTTATTGCACTTTTATTGAGATATCCTTCACATACATTACAATCCATCCTTTTAAACTATACAGTTTTAACTCAGGAGGCAGAGGCAGGTGGATCACAAGTTTGAGCCCAGGGGCAGCTGGTGTAATTTAGCAAGACCCTGCCTCAAGATAAAAAACTGAAAAAAAAGAAAAAAAGAAAAAAGAGAATCATAAAAGGTGAGGGGTGCAGTGCAGTGGAACAGCACTTGCAAGGCACACACAAGGCCCTGGTTCAACTCCCCAGTACAGCCAATAAATAAATAAATAAATAAATAAATAAATAAATAAATAAATATATAAAGTATACAATTTAGAAGATTTTAGCATTTTTGGAGTGTGAAACATATCACGAGAAATCTAAACATATTAGTATATTTCTTGTGTTTATTCGTCATTTGTACATCTTCTTTGAAGGAATGTCTATTCAAATCTTTTGCTCTAATTGGTTATTTTTCTTTTATTATTGAATTATAAGGTTTTTTAAAAATATATATTCTGCATGAAGCTCCATTATCAGGTAAGTGATTTGTAACTACTTTTTCTCGTTCTATGGTTTACCTTTTCACTTATTTAATGTTATCTTTTAAGGAATAAAGCTCTTATTTTTGGTAAAATTCAATTTATATATTTTTTATTGCTTGCTATGTGTTTTGTTTGTGTTGTGATTTCAGGGGACAAACATTCAATTTTTCAGCTGTAAATGGGCTGTTAACTGTGGGTTTTTCATAGATCTTAATCAGGTTAGGGAAATTCTTTTTGATCCTTAGTTTGTTGAGTATTTTTCATAGGAAAGTGTTGTTGTTGTTGTTAGGTGCCATCGAGTCAGTATACAACTCATAGCGACCCTCTGTACAACAGGGGAAACACTATTGTCAGTGCTTCTCTGCTGTGCATAGGGTTTTCAATGGCAGATTGATTTTTGGGAGGGGGTTGCCAGGTCCTTCTCCCAAGCCTACAGCTTCTGGTGTTCCCAGGCAGTCTCCCATCCAGGTACTAACCAGGCCCCACCCTGCTTAGCTTCCGAGATCTGACGGGATCAGAGGCCACAGGGCTATGGCTGCCGGCAGGAAAGTGTTATGTTTCTTCAAATGCTTTATCTTCATCTGTTGAGAAGATTTCGTGTGTTTTGTCCTTATTCCATTTGTATGATATATTACAGGGGTAGAATTTTGTATGTTGAGCTAGCCTTGATTTTGCCCATGGTCATTTTTTTTTCAGAACTGAGTGGTTGAATCCAAGGCCTCACACATGCTAGGCCAGTGCTCTACCACTGAGCTACATTCCCAGCTCCTTTTTTATTTTTTATCATGAGGACACAGTGTCTTACTAAGTTGCACAGGCTGCCTTTGGCCTTGAAGTTGAGATCCTCTTTCCTCAGCTTCCCGAGTCCCTGTGATTTACAGGCATGCACCACTATACAAGGCCATCTCTGGTCATCTCGATTTGGCCTTTTTGTGGGAAAATTCTGCCTTATGGGAAAGCTGGGGAGATGGATACAGTATTCTCAGCCTGCCACAGCTAGTATGGAGTATTTGTTTTAGAAGTGAGGCCTTAGAAGATCAATAAAACAACAACAAATGCTGGTGAGGTTGCGGCGAAAAAGGAACACTATTACATTGTTGGTGGAGCTGTAAATTGGTCCAGCCACTGTGGAAATCAATATGGAGATATCTGAAAAAACTGAAAATAGATCTACCATATGAAACAATTCCAAAACAATCCAATCTACAACAAACCCTATGAAGCTGGGCGCAGTGGTGTACACACACACACACACACACACACATACACACACCCATATACATATGGCTGGGATTTAGCTTAGATGGTAGAGGACCACTCTAGAGTCTCTGAGGTACCAGGTTCGATTCCCAGCACCCCAGAAATGGAAGAAGGACATGGCAATCCACTCCAAAGGCAATCCTGAAACAATTAGCCATTGAAAACCCTATGAAAGTCACTTTGAGTCTAACGCAACTTGATACCACCTAACAACAACACATATACATATATGTGTATCTATCTATCTATCTATCTATCTATTTATATACATATATATATATATATATATATATATATATATATATATCCTATGTCAGACCTTGCTTGAATCTTAGCCTTTAAAGTAGTGAATAACTAAAATGTATTAAAGACTTATGCCAAGTACTAGGCTCTGTTCTCTGTGAGTATCATATTTAATCAACATTAAAACCTACCATATAGGTGCTATTTTTAGTTCATTTTGCCACTGATAAACCCATACAAATTGAAGCACTGCCACAAAGCTAGTAAATGTCTGAGCCAGACTAGAAGCTAGGTCTTTCTGATTCAAGAACCCCTAATCCTAACATCCATAGTATATTTCCTTTCATTTTCCTTTCACTGGCTCATTTATCTCCACAACCTTAACCCTTTCCACTGGCTCAGTTTAACTCAATTTTTATGGCATTCTGATTTCAGGGTAATTCCAGCCTACTCATTTAATCCAATTCCAAGTTGAATCAGTTGCTTTCTTATATGACCTTCTCAACTACAGCAGAATTTACGATTTATTCTTTGTACCAATACATGACAGAGAAAAACGGTCAATTAAAGTTATAAGAACAGGGTCAGATATATACCAATTGTGGAAGCACTTGGTTCACTCTTCTTTTTGCAAATAAAATCTTACTGTAATACAACCATACTGCTCACATTATAATGGCAATGTTAACACAATGACAAAAGTTACTATTTGGCCCATTACAAAAACAGTTTTGATTATAATTGCATTTAATATATGCATTCAATCCCCTCTCAAAATATGTTCAGTGAATATTTGGGGAATGAATTTGAAGACGTCATGCTTGCATTTCATTAAATTTTTCTCAATGCCAACAAATTTCATGGCATTTTAATCTACCATATATTTTTATATTTGTTGTTGTTAGCTGCCATGGAGTCGAGGTCTGACTCATAGCGAGCCTATGTACAATGGGCGAAACATTATAGTTAGTTCTTTCCTGCTATTGTAGGGTTTCCAGTGGCTGATTGGGTTTTGGGAATGGGTTGTCGGGTCCATCTCCCTAGCCCTACATCCCCTCGTGTTCCCAGGTGGTCTCCCATCCAAGTACTAACCAGGCCTGACCCTGCTTAGCTTCAGAGATCTGAAAGGATTGGATGCCACAGTGGTATGGCTGTCAGCATGTTTATATTTAGTTAATGTATGAAAAATCTTAAGAGAAATATACTGTCATTCCAATACCTACAAAAGCGACTTGTTGACAAATATGAAGTATATTTAGTATGTAAGTACAATTCAACTTAATAAATATTTGAGACACTCCTATGTAAAATTCTTAAAACGTTGAATATTTTATCTTTCAAATAGACCCTGTTCTTCTTGTTAGTAGCCATGGAGTTGGTCTGACTGATAGAACAGAACCAAACACAACCCAACACTGTGCTATGCCTGGCACTATTGTCAGTGCTTTTCTGCTATTCATAGGATTTTCAGTGGTAAATTGTTATGGAAGTGGATTGTCAGACCCTAGGAAACTGAAAATTCCATCAACCATTTGGTTTTTCAGTAGCCTCGAACCCTTTCCATGTCAATCACTCTTCTGTTTGATAACATACTGGATTTAACTGTATTCTATAAATGGTAGCCTTGCAGCCTTACCACTGTGGTGTCCAATTCCGTCAAATCTCAGAAGCTAAGCAGGGTCCGGTGTGATTAGTACTTGGATAAGAGATCGCCTGGGAAGTGCCAAGTGCTACAGGCTTGGGAGCAGGACCCAGGCAACCCACTACTGAAAAATTAATCAGCCATTGAAAACCCTATGAGTATCAGATAAGCATGATAATAGTGTTTCCACTGTTGTACATTAGGGTCACTATGAGTCTGACATCGACTTGACTATAAACAATAATTTCCCTCCTAATTGTAAATACAACTCTTCATGACATACTAAGTGGAAATAATCTGGAAAAGCATACGCACACACACACATACACACACATACATATACATACATATATAATTGTGTGTGTAGCTGTGTGGGAGAAAGTTCATTGCTTTTTATTACTGAGTAATATTCCACAGCTTGAAGTAGATGAAAGACTCTTGACTTGTTTTAAGTTTTGCAAGATTATAAATAAAGTTATTATAAATCTTTTCATGCAGATTTTCTGTAAGTATATATTTTTTTCACTAGAGTAACTATTCAGGAATGGAATTCCTAGGTCATATCATGAGTTTGTGGAATCCCAGAATATGTCCCATCAAAATATAATTGTTTGGTTTCCTTGCCATATTTTGAGAGGGCTATTCAGATAATTTTTTCTTCACGAAGAAATAATAAATATTTGAGATAATGGACAACTTGAATATGCTGAGTTGATCACTACATAATATGTAAATTTACCAAAGCATTGTACTGGAACCCATAGAGATGTACACTAATTTTCTGTCAAAAAAAAGAAAAAGAAAAAAAGAAAAGAAAAAGAAAACTGCAGACAAGTAACTCTGAAAGATTACCTTTTTTTAAAAAAGAAATTTACATTTATCTACATTAGTGAAGTAAACAGCTCACACAAACAGGTTTTCTCTCTTGAACTCCCCCTCGACTTGAGTGAGGAATCCTGTTTTAGGAAGGAAGACATTAGGGATCAAGTCAGGCTCAGGCATAAACTTGGGCAAGCTGCTAGATATTCTGTGTTCTGCTACTCAAGTGATTTTTTATGCATAAGACTGTCTTTGTTTGTCCTTGCATTTCTCCTCTCAATCTTCCGCAGCTTGCTACCACCTCACCTCAGAAGCCCCAACTCTTGTCTCTACCTCCTTTCTGTAACTCAGACTGAGACATAAGGCTCAGTCATCATGCTCTTCTTTGTGTCTCCTATGTTGTGTGTGGCTGTCATCTTTCTGCATGTTAATAAATCTGTATTTCCCCCCTATTAATCTGCATATTGTCAGTTTATTTTCTAGACTAGAATTATGGAAACTTCAGAGAGGCAAGAGTAAATTTAAAGTTTCCCCATAAGCATATGTTTAACTTTATAGGAAAATTTCAGTGTTTTCCAAGACAGTACCATTCAGAAGCATGCTTTTAAAATATTCTTCTTTTTTTCTCTTCTTTTCTTTTTTCTTTTCTTTTTCCTTTCCTTTCCTTTCCTTTTCTTTCTCTTTCTTTCTTTCTCATTTTTATTTTTTTCTCTTATCTTTTCTCTCTTTTCTGCTCTTTTTATTTTTTAACTATATGGACTTCATATCATACTTGCCCTATAGAATCTCACCAAGTAGCCCATAACATACTTGCCCTCAAACTTGTGATCCTTCTGCCTCAGCCTACTCAATGCTGGGATTACAGGTGTGTGCCACCTTGTCTTGCTATCTATCTATTTATTTATTTATTTATTTATTTATTTATTTATTTATTTATGTCACAGTCCTAGGGATCTAAACCAGGGCCTTGCTCATGCTAGGCAAGCACTCTACCACTGAATTTCATCCCCAGCCCTATTTTATTTTTAATTTACAAAGACTACTTGTATTTATGGTGTACAACATGATGTTCTGGTATATGTATATATTATGGAATGGCTAAATCTTTCTAATGTATACATTGCTTCACACACTTATCTTTGTGACATGAACACTTAAAAATCCTCACTTAGCAATTTTCAAGTTTGTAGTATGTTATTATTAACTATAGTTACTAAGGTATAATATTTACCTATTTAATTTACTTAATTTTTAAATTACATTTCACATTCTAAAACACCTATCTTACTTTGAAAGTGACCATATTTCTTTTCTGTTATTAATAATGTTTCTGTTATCCAGTCTTTTATAATACTGGAGATGTGTATACTTAAGAGTTATATTGCTCACTTTTGCCAACTCTATGGGG
>VMDO01042768.1:0-10328 GCA_007922755.1 Pedetes capensis | reverse complement strand
TACAGTCAACCAGGTCTGGTGGGCCATGCTTCCCTGATAGATAATCCACTTTCAAATGTCAGATAAGAAGCTGAAAACCTGTAAATTCAACAGATCTTTATTGGGAGAAGCTTCTGGGGTCTCTAGCAAAGGAGAGAGCAGCAGCCTGGAGAGGAAGGGGCGAGGATTTTATGGGCTGGGGGAGACGATGCCTAAGGTCTCCAGTTCAATTCTCAGCATTGCAAAAATGGGAGGAGGTGGCAATCCACTCCTGAGGCATTCCTGAAACAATCAGCTATTGTAAAACCCTATGAGGGTCACTATGATAGGACTCAACAGCACTTAACAACAACAACAACAACAGCAACAACAAGGTGGGAGGGAGAAGGGGTGATTGGTGAGTTACATTGGGATAAGTAGGAAGTGGGTGTGTGGAGGGTTCTGATAGGCTGGAAGAGGGAAAAGAAAGGAGTCATCAGTTGCTGAGCTGGGGCAGATTTCGAGCCAGGTTTTGGCGGGCTTTTTTGACAGGAATTTTGAGGACTGAGGCATAGTGGATAGAAGAAGGCACCACTTTATAGGGTAGTACCATTTTGTAACAAGTCCTGCCTAACAACAAACAGCATACTTGTTAAAAGGAATCATTTAAAATCACTCCTCACTTCTACATTCATCCTGAAAGGATGATAAGACTTGAGATGTGCCCCATTGCCAGCAATTGGAAAGGACATTGTTTAGTGGATTTTTCTCCCTTACCAAGACCTGTAGCTGCCTTCATTTCTAGACTTTTGAAATGCCTGTCTCTGAGCCCTGTCCTTGAAGACACAGGGAATCCATTAACTCATTCTGGGCACAGGCCACAGGGGTAAGCATTTCTTTCCTTCCCCTGAAAGCTCAAACCCCACTATAAGGATCACACCCATCTTAGCTCAAGACAGCAGTAGCCCTTCACTACTGCCTGCCTTCAGGTCCCAAAGGTGTATTCTTTATAATATATGTCTATATTCTCTATCATTAACAAACTTATTCTATACGCTATAATTTCTGTGTCTCACATACATTCTTTTATACAGGGAAACACAGATGAACTGAGGTATCTGCTGCCAGAGAGGGGAAGGTAAATGTTGTTTGGGAAGGACCTGCCAGTCATCGGCCTCCAGACTAGCACTCTGGATCTGCTCCTCCGTCTCTCTGCTAACAGAAAGAAGTTACATTTTTTTTCATATTCTTAGGCTGATGAAGCATCTTCTAAGCCTGGTGTGGGGGTACCTGCCTATAATCTCAGCAACTTGGGAGGTGGAGGCAGGAGGTTGCAAGTTTGAGGTCAGAGGCAGCCTACATAACTTTGCAAGACTCTGTCTGAAAATAAAAAATTAAAAAGGGGCTGAGGGTTGAACTCAGTGGTAGGGCACTTGCAAAGTATGCCCAAGGCCTTGGGCTCACCTCTCCAGTACTGAAAAAATAAATAAATAAATAAATAAATAAAAGCATCTTCCAATGCCAAATACCATAGCTTGTGTGGGCTGGAAAGAGAAGAGGAAGACTGTAGTTGTCTCAAATGGAATGATTGAGGAATACCTAGTATTTGACCATAGATGTGCAAGAGAGACATATTCATGGAATCAGAAGCAGTCACAGAGAAATGGAAATTGGCAAGCCTTGCCATTATTCCATTTTACAGATGGGCGGTGGGATTTAGCTCAGTTGGTAGAGCACTGCTCTGCAGTCTCTGAGGTCCTGAGTTTGATTCCCAACACTGCAAAAATGGGAGAAGGATGTGGCAATCCACTCCTGAGGCAATCCCGAAACAATCAGCCATTGAAAACCCTATGACGGTCGCTATGAGTCGGACACACATGACTCAATGGCACCTAATAACAACAACAATTTACAGATGAAAGAGGACAAATTTGCTTATATGTCTGACAACGTGTGGAGCAAGGTTGTAGTTGTACAGAGCAATGCGCATGTGGTCACTGGCTCTTGATGATGACAATTATGTTGCAATCCCCAGGCAGCATTCAGGAAGTTCCTGCATGCCTCTACATCCAAGAGAGCTCTCCCTAAACGCACAGGCTCTTGGGACTTGATGACAAGCTACTTAGAAGGTCTGGGTCCAATACCATCCTTCCTACCCCCAAATGGTCGAATCAAGCCCTGGAGCTTTGTACATCCTCTCTGTTGTATATAGGGCAGTCCGCCGGGAGACACAATCCCCATCACCACATGCTGTTCCTGGGCAGGAGTGCCAAGGCCTGGGCAAGAAATCCACGGAGTCCCAGCAGCAGCCACCTGCTCCTCCTCACTCATCATGCCCCCAAGGTGAAAGAATCTGCGACCATCTGTTGGCATGGCTGAAGAGGAGCACCCTGGGGCCACAGAGGCAAAAGAAGCCCCGTGGTGAGCCCGATGAGGCTACCACTGTGTGGTGGATGGGTCTGACCTCACGCAGCCCCAGAGAGACTCCCTTTGCCTAACATTTTCTCTGGGCCCAGCACACCTGGGCCTTTTGCTGGCTGCACATTGTGGTGGGGGATGTGGTAAGCGTCCTCATCCAGCTGGACTTGGTAGGGGATCTGCAGGCCCTCAGTTGCCTGAGTCTGGGAGATGTCAAAGCAAAGGTGGGCCAGTTTCCAGAACAGGCAGGGCTAGGGATGCAGCTCAGTGGTAGAGGACTTCCTGGCATGACCAAGACCCTGGGTTCAATTCCCAGCCCTGCAAAAATGGAAGAAAGAAAGGAAAGAAAGGAGGGAAGGAAGGAGTTTCCAGTCTAGAACCAGGCAGGGCCAGAAGGCACATGGGAATAACCTATCACGCTGCAGGGAACGTGGGAAGATTTCCTGAATCAGTACTGTCTTGGAGTGGCTCAGAACTTAGCTTGAACACAGATCAACCTGAATCCATCTTTTTTTTTTAAATAGCTTTTCCACTATGGTCCACCCTGTGCCCCTACTATACTTTTCTTGATAACCCTCACCACCACCACCTGACATTAAAACTTATAATAAAAAGCAAATAAATAAAACTTGCTTTTGTTTTGTTACCCCCACAATTATATAAGTACAGGGACTTTGTTTTGTATGTAGCCTGCAACATTCCCCGTGAGAGATCCCTCCAGAAGACCAGCTCACTGGTGTTGCCAGGCGGTCTCCCATCCAAGTACTAACCAGGTCTCACCCTGCTTAGAGATGAGACACCACAGTGGTACGGCTGCAGGCTACATATACATAAAAAAACAGCAAATGATTGTTTGATAGCAATATCAATGGTTTCAAAGCACATTGGCTTGTATTAATTTCTGGAGGGTTATGTCATTTTTTTTTTTCCTACAGCCATACTACCGTGGAGTCCAATCTCGTCAGATCTTGGAAGCTAAGCAGGGTCAGTCCTGGTTAGTACTTGGATGAGAGACCAATTGGGAACACCAGGTGCTGTAGGCTTGGGAGAAGGACCTGGCAGTCCACCCCCAAAACAATCAGCCATTGAAAACCCTATGAATAGCAGAGAGGCACTGACATAGTGCCGGGCATTACACAGTGTTGGAATATTTTGCTCTGTTGTACATAGAGTCACTAGGAATTGGGCCCAACTTGATGGCAATTAACAAACAAAACAAGCAAAGTCATTTTTAGGAAGTAGTGCTTTCAAAAATCTGACCTACTCATCAAATAAATGTTATTTCTCTATAAAAGGGGAGGAGGGCTATTGTAGAATTTTTGAGGCCTAATAGACAATAAATGTGGCATCAAGAGAAGGATTTTAAGATCAGTAAGAAAACAAACAAAAGCTGTACCACCTGCAGCCCTACCACTGTGGCATCCAATCCCATCAGATCTTGGAAGCTAAGCAGGGTCAGGCCTGGTTAGTACTTGGATGGGAGACCGCCTGGGAACACCAGATACTGTAGGCTTGGGAGAAGGACCCAGCAACTCACTCCCAAAAAACAATCCACCATTGAAAACCCTATGAGTAGCAGAGAAGCACTAACAATAGTGTTTCCCCTGTTGTAGATAGGGTTGCTATGGGTCGGACACCGACTGGACAGCACCTAACATCACAAGAAGAAAACAAACCACCTAGAATCAACCAGACTGATAAAGAAGGATGATAGTCTAAATATAGAAGAAAAACTATGAGAAGTTAGAAGAAAGAAGCAATATAATGTGGTTATTAATTGTAGGGGTGGGGGCAGAAAACAGAGTCAAAATTCCTCAGGAATGAAGCCCATGATGCGCCTTACTTGAGTACACTTTACACTGAGTGTTTAGACCCATCGCCATGTCTCCCTTCAAGGTCAAGGTGGGGTTTCCATCTCCTGGCCATTTAGTCTCACAATAGGTTCCCAGCGACAGCAAGAATTCTTTCTTCCATCAGTTCTCAACTTTGTAGAGTCAGAAGAAAACTTGGAAGACATTCTAAATCAGCCTCACCAGTGAACAGGTTAGACAGAGTATGTGATTTGTTTAAGGTCACATGGTTAGTTTAGGGCCAAAGGGACACAAAACCTAGGCTCCAATTTCTCCATAGTGCTGTGTGCCACATGCATTCTTTTCTCTGCTATAAAAGGGCCAGACTGCAAATTACTTCTCTAGCATTTGAAAAGAACAATAAAGTGGAAAGTTAAGCACAGAGCGGTGATGTTTTCTTACTTTTATCTAACATTTTTATTTCAAAATATTTCAAACATACAGACAAGGGTAGAGATTGAACAACAGGCACTTAGCTGTAGTTAGACAGGAGAAAGAGACTGTAGTGTCTTATTATGCCGTAGGGTGATTATGCTGTTGTTAGGTGCCATTGAGTTGGTGTCCGACTCATAGCAACCCTACGTACAACAGGCGAAACAGTATTGCCAGTGCTTCTCTGCTAGTCATAGGGATTTCAATGGCAGATTGTTTTTTGGGAGAGGGTTGCTGGATCCTTCTCCCAAGCCTATAGCACTATAGCCTATAGTGTTTCCAGGCAGTCTCCCAGCCAAGTACTAACCAGGCCTGACCCTGCTTAGCTTCCGAAATCTGACAGGATCAGATGCCACAGTGGTATGGCTGCAGGCAGGGTCACTATAGATAACCACAATGTACTGTGTATGTCACTGCACTAGCAGAAAAGGTTTTGGATGCTTTCACTGTAATGAAACAATAAGTGTTTGAGGAAATAGATATGTTTACTCTGATTATCCAAGATATACTAGTACAATAAATACACAGGAGCCTGCCCTCTGGCTTTAACATATCATAACATTGTGCCAATGTTATCAAAATATCAAATGGTACCAAAATATAACATTGGCGCAGTTTTATTTTGTATTACTACTACTACTACTACTACTACTACTATTATTATTAATATTATTTTGCGGTACTGGGAGTTGAACCTAGGGCCTCGCTCTTGCGTGTTTTGCAAGTGCTGGACCACTGAGCTACACCCTTAGCCCTTTTTTTTTTTTTTTTTTTACTTTTTTGAGACTGGGTCTTACTAAATTACACAGATTACCTCTGGTCTCAAACTTGCCATCCTCCTGTCTCTGCCTCCCGAGCCGCTGGGATTATAGGAATGTGTCACCATGCCTGGATTCTTATTTTATTTTATTTTATTTATTTATTTATTTATTTATTTATTATTTATTTATTTATTTTTGCAGTACTGGGGTTTGGACCCAGCGCCTTGCTCTTGCATGCTCTGCAAGTGCTCTACCACTGAGCTGCACCGCCAGCCCATTTTCTTATTTTTTTGAGACAGGATCTGGCTAAATTACACAGACTTCCTCTGGTCTTGAACTTGTGATCCTCCTGCCTCTGCCTCCCAAGCCGCTGGGATTACAGGCGTGCGCCACTGCACCTGGCTCTTATTTTATTTTATTTTATTTTTTGGTATTAGGGGTTAAACCCAGGGCCTCGTGCCTGCATGCTCTGCAAGTGCTGGACCACTGAGCTGCACCTCAGCCCATTTTTTTTTTTTTTACTTTTTGAGACAGGGTCTCGCTAAATTACGCAGACTGCCTCTGGTCTCGAACTTGCGATCCTCCCGCCTGTGCCTCCCTATTTATTTTATTTTTGAGACAAGGTCTCAGTGTTAGCCCAGGCTAACTTGGAACTCTCAGTGTAGACCAGGCTGGCCTCCAACTCGAGTTGATACTCTTGACTCAGCCTTGACTCAGCTGAGATTATGGGCATGTGCCACCACACCTGGCTTGCTGCACATCTTTTTAAAGAACTAAAGCAACAATACAGTTATAGTTCCCTGTGAGCTCCTCCCTGTCTCATTCCTTCCCCACCCTCCTCAGAGTTAACTACTCTCCTGAAATGCAATCCCCATGGATATTTTTGTACTTTTCTAGTATAAATGTTCTTGCTTGGTGCTGTTGAGTGGGGTCTGACTCATAGCAACTGTATCTATGTACAACAGAATGAAACACTCCCCTGCACCGTGCAGTGCCAGGCACTATGTCAGTGCGTCTCTGCTTTTCATAGGGTTTTTGATGGCTGCTTGTTTCAGTATTGTTTCAGGAATAGGCTGCCAAGTCCTTCTCCCATTTTTTGTGGTGCTGGGGATGGAACCCAGGGTCTTAGAGCATGCAGAGCAGCACTCTACCCAACTGAGCTAAACCTCAGCCCACAGTATACATTGTTGTTGTTGTCAAGTCAGCATCTGACTCATAGTGACCCCATGTACAACAGGTGAAACAGTATTGTTAGTGCTTCTCTGCTATTCATAGGGTTTTCAATGGCTGATTGTTTTTTGGGAGTGGGTTGCTGGGTCCTTCTCCCAAGCCTATAGCACCTGGTGTTCCCAGGTGGTCTCCGGTCCTAGTACTAACCAAGTCCGACTCTGCTTAGCTTCCTCGATCTGACAGGATCAGACACCACAGTAGTAGGGCTGCAGACTCATAGTATACAAAGATATCTACAAACAACAGATAATATTTTTCTTGGGAAAGGGTTATAGCTCAGTGGTACAGCACTTGCACAAGGTCTTGGGTTCAATCCCTGGCGCCATAAAGCAGAACAGAACAAAACAAAACAAAATAAAATAATATTTTACTTATTTTTATGATATGCTATCATACTTTACATATCCTTCTACAACTTGCTTTTTCCACTCAACATTATATTTTTGAGATTTATCCGTGTTGATATCTGTAGTTCTATTTCTACCATTTCCATTGCTACATAGTATCCTCATTCTTTCTCTTCCTCCCCTCCCCAGTGCTGCTGCTGCTGCTGCTGCTGCTGCTTATTATTATTATTATTCACCTTTGGTTCCATATTTTCATTTCAGTAAACACACAGTATAAATGGAATTGCCCCCATCTTCCCCTCCTGGGGGTCCTTCACGCTGGTCTGAGATATGTGCCCCACATGGTCACACAGATCTGTTTGCTTACTACAAAGTTTGTCTTTGACAAGCTTTGCTAACCCTTCTGGAGAAAGAATTCAGAAAAGAATTCGCTCCTCCCTGGTGTTCTCCCAGGATCAGCTGAGGGTGCAGCTGGTTTGGGAAGCAGTTGGGTTGCCCTCTAGGTCCAGCTCATTGATTCCCCATTATGGTGCCCTCTGCATGTGGTTCATGTTGTGGGTAGAAGGGTCCATCTGTTCCCCACAGTCCTTTATCCGGTCACCTACCCCCTTGGAGCAGCCTTTTGAGGTGGGCCTCTGAGCAGCCATAGGCACCCCTACCACTGACTGGCTGTCGTCTGGATTGATCTGGAAGGAGCCCATATGAAAGTCCTCTTAGATCCTTGCTCCTTTGACGCCACGCCATTACCAGGAAGTCCTCCCAGGAGAACCAGCCAGGCCCCATCTTTATAATAACAGGGGCTGCCTGCCATGGCCCAGGCGCAGAAGACCACAGGCTCTCCTTTCGGTCTGACTCCTGACTGCCAGAAGCAGGGGTGTCTCCCTTCATTCTCTAACTCTGTATTTTTAGCCATATGTTTGTGTTAGATTTCAAACTATGGGAGCTTGACTAGACAAAACTCATCCACACAAAGAAATTAGAGGCAGTCCAGATGGGGTCAACTTTGCTGACAAAGAATATGAGAAATTCTGCTTCTAACTAATAGAGTTGGGAAGAAACAGGAAATTGAGTTTTAGAGAGAAGCAGGAAATAATACGCTAAGCAAAACAGCCAATAGGTACAAAGGAATTAGATGGCACTGGGAACCTAGCTCCATGACTATTGCACTCATGAATAATTCTTTTCAAGGGAGATGCCATTGCCCAAGAAGTAATATCTTTGCAAGAACTTATGTAAGTTTCTTTTATTGTTGGAAATTTTTAATGTACAACTTAATGTGCTTCATTCTGACATGCATTTCGTTGTGACGTTTCCATATGTGCATTTTGTTGGACATTGCACAGATAAGTTCCCCCTTACCTTCTTGTGCATTTTCTGCCCCCATACCACCCCCCACCAACAACCTCTGTTCTATTTGCATGTCTTTGTGGTAATATTTTTCTGTATATTCTTGGATCCCAACTATGTTTAAGATCAAAACTTTTTCTGTAGTGAACTATCTTTTTTTACATTGTCAGTCCTATTACCTGGATTTTCTAGCCCATCCGTGTTATTACCATTCTTTGGTGTTACTGGTATAACTATATTTATTTCCAGAACTATTAAAGTTGGGCTAGGAACTTATGTAAGCTCTCATATCAGCTTTATTATACTGACTTGATTCTTGAGTGAGCTTTAAGGGGAGTGTTTCTGGTCAACCCTTAGCTATGGAGACAGCCAGTGACTCTGATATGAAGAGTCGGGTTGAAATACTTGCCAACAATCTGTTCGGGAACAGTGAAGCTAAACTAACGTGAAGCGGCACATGTAATTGCACTGGAATCTGCCTGCAGTTACGGTTCTCACGTAAGCTGATTAGGCGATGATGCTTTTTCTAAAGCTCAAAAGGCAGAGCACGGCTGAGCCCCAAACTAAGTTTCCCCCCTCACAATTATCGGTGAAGACAGGAAGGACAACAGTGTAGACAGATCTGAGTAGTAGATTTATAGACATAATGTGCCCTAAAAAAAGATCGTGCAAACGGAATGAATATCCCATTTACAGGAAGGAGTGGCCTTTTTACCAAGAGAAAAAATAGGCTCACTTCTTTATGGGAAAAAAATTGTATTGGGGAATTTTTGTAGTTGTGTTTCTATATAATTGGAGAAAAGTCTGTGTTCACATTATTTTAGTGAAGTTAACCAATCTGAATTTTTCTCAAGATTTAGCCTTTCGAATGTATTTAGGTTGAACACTATGACTTTTCTGTTTTTTTAGGTCAAAAACAAAACAAAAGGCCAGGCTCGGTGGCGCATGTCTGTAATTCCAGAGATTTAGGAGGCAGAGGCAGGAGGATCACAGGTTCCAGGCCAGAGGCCTCCTGCAGAACTCACCGAGACTCTGTCTCAAGATAAAAAAAATGTACAAAATGGGCTGGGGATGCAACTTAGTGGCAGAGTACTTGCAAAGCACACATGAGGCCCTGGGTTCAACCCCTAAGAACTGCAAAAAAAGGGAAAAAAAGTCAAATACCAGCAGTTTCATAGAGCTCAACTCTATAAAGCAGGCCATACCTCTCTAAGCCTCATCATTTCATTCAATAAACATTTTTGAAGGTCTTAGGATAGTCTTGGCAATTAGGATAATTCTTGGGCAATTCCCCGTTCTTGTGGAGGATTCTGAAATATCAACGAACAACAAGAAGATGGGATGATATACTCAGTAAGAGAGCCAAGTATAGAACGGTACAAAGGAAGATAGGATCCATTCCCATGTCAGGTGAAGGAAGGCTTCGCAAAGCAGATGGTGGCTGGCCAGGTAATTAGAAAAGCGAATTCATTGAAGAGTGGGGGTGTCTTTGCAGGAGGGGTGGACTACAGGTACATGACTTTTGAGATGTAAAAGAGTACAACAAGTTCAAGGAATAATGCTGATAACTCACTTAGGATGTCTGGATGATGGGGCAGGAAAAGTTCCGGTAGGTTACAAGCAAATAGGGGGAAGGAGAGAAAGTAAGTTTGCAGGGAGATTGAACAGGTATGGATTATGGAGCCTGGAATGCCATAGAACCGAATAATACTTTTAACTGCAATGTTTTAAGCAACATAAAGGTCTTCAGCCAGATAATGATAGGCTAGTAAAGTTTATCTGGGAGGTACATGATCAACTAAATCACTACAGAAGTTGCCTGAAAGTAAGGAGATTTGCTTAGAGGCTGTAAATGTGTGGAATTGAACAAAAGCAACCATCTAGAGATGCAGAGGTTGGGTGAGAGTGAGCCATGCGATGGACGTAAGTTTGAAAGGGCTAAGTTCTAGGACGCCTGCAGCTGTAGCCCTGTGGCATCCGATCCC
>VMDO01042767.1:0-10331 GCA_007922755.1 Pedetes capensis | reverse complement strand
AGGAGAAATACAAAACCTAAACAGACTAGCAACCAAGAGAATGAAGTAGTAATCAAAAACCTCTCAACAAAGAAAAGCCCAGGAGCAAACATTGTAAGAATATTACCAACCCTTCCTAAAGTCTTCCAAAAATAGAGGAGGGAACACTACCAAACTCATTTTATCATCCTGATACCAAAGGCAGATGAAGGCACCACAAGAAAACTACACATAAATATCTCTGGTGAATAAGAGGCAAAAATCCTCAATAAAATACTACCAAACAGAATTTAACAGCACATGAAAAAGATCATGCACCATAATCAAATAGGATTTATCCTTGGGATGCAAGATTATAAATCAATCAATGGGATATGCCATATTAACATAATAAAAGACAGAAACACGTGATTATCTTAATAGATGCAGAAAAAGCATTTGATAAGCTTCAATATCCATTCATGATTTTAAAAAGTCTCTCAATAAAATAGAATAGAGGGATCTCACATCCACCCAGTAAAAAATCATTTATGAAAAGTCCAAAGCTAACACCATAAGCAATGGGAAATAACAGAAAACTTTTCCTGTAAGATCTGGTCCAAGGCAAAGATTCTCTTGCTCAATACTTCATTTAAAATTGTACTAAAAATCCTAGTCAGAGAAATTAGGCAAGAGAGTGAAATAAAAGACATCCAAAATGTAAAAGAAGAAGTAAATTTGTCTATTTTGGTAGATGGCATGATCCTCTATCTAGAAAACCCTGAAGATTTCATTAAAATTGTTAGAACTAATAAATTCAATAGAGTTGTAAGAAACAAAACCAGCAGACAAAAACTAGCAGTATTTCTCTACACCAACAATGAACTATCAGAAAAGATTTTTTTTTTAAATTCCCATTTACAAAAGCATCCAAAGGCATAAAATAATTAGAAGTTATTCGATGAGGTCAAATATCTGTACAGTCAAAAATACGAGGATATTCTTTTCCTCCTTGTGTATTCTTACTGCTCTTTTCAGTGGTTGTTGTTTGTTGTTAGGTTCCATCGAGTTGAGTCTGACTCATAGCAACCATATGTACAAAAGAATGAAACACTTTCCAACACTGTGCCGTGCCCAGCATTATGTCAATGCTTCTCTGTTATTCATAGGGTTTTCAGTGGCTGATATTTTTGAAATTTGTTTCAGGAGAGGGCTGCCAGTTACTTCTCCCATTTTTGCAGTGCTAGGGATCATATCCAGGGCCTAAGAGCACACACTATGGGTGCTCTACCAACTGAGCTAAACCACAGCCCTTTCAGAAGTTAGTTGACCATATATATTGTTAGGTACCATCGATCAGGTCTGACTCAGGGTTTTCAATGACTGATTGTTTCAGGAAGTGGACTGCAATGTCCTTCTCCCATTGACTGTATATTCATGGATTTAATTCTGTTTCATTGCATATATACATATATATGTATACATATATATGTGTGTATATGTATATATATATACATATATACATATATGTATATATATATATATATATATATATATATATATGTTTTTGTGCCACTGCCACATTGTTTTGATTACTAAAATTTTGTTTATAATTTGAAATCAGGAAGTATGATACCTCCAACCTTGTTCTTTTGCAAGGTTGCTTAGGTGATTTGGTTATGGTCAATACGATCATATATTATGCTCGAAATTTGCTAGTACAGTAGATCCCAAGGTTTCTCACCAAATACAAATATAGGGTAACCATGTGAGTGTTGAATATATTAATTTGCTTGACTATACTTGACGGCACAACATAGGAATAACTACACTACATATGTATATATATATATACATCAAAACACCGTGTTGTGCACCATAAATACATTCAATTTTTATTAAAGTTTAAAATTTAAAAAAATTAAAGGCAGGCTTATGGATATATGCAATAAAATATCAGAAATATCTTGAAACAGGAAATAGCACAATATTTTCAAAGGATCTAAAGGTTTATTATGGCCAGGTCAAGTGTAAAGGAAGAGGCAAGAGTTAAAGCTGGAGAAGTAAGAAGAAGGTTAGGGTAGAATAAAACCACACTATGTTTATCCCATTTTCAATTTTTAAGATAGATATGCTAACCTCTTAAGTGACTCTTTTGGTAAAATGATAGTAATTGCTAAAGCAGTATTTTCAGGATTGTTTTGTGGGATAATGTGTATATTATTTTAGAAAAAACTTGGTGAATTCAAGTATAGTGCATTTGTTTTTGTGGCTTATTTCCAGAATTATAAATTAAACATTATAAACTTGGAGTTACTAATTATCGTATACTTTTGGATATATAAAGAATATGTTTGTTTGTTACAGAAAAGTTAAAATTGTGGTAGAATAGCTAAAATGTTCAAACATATGTACACACACAAGTCCTGAGATAAATAGTATTTCAGAATATTCATATTGGCATATGCTAAATGAAATATTTTTTTTATAGTTTCAGAATGTGGCTACTTGACAAGCTATTCACTTTTTTGATAATAGAGAATAGCTCCCCTGCCAAACAGAATATCCAATAGATGATTGAGAGGGAATGTAAGATTTGATCAATTCTCCCTTTAATGCATTTTTTCCTCATGAAAACTCCTAAAAATTCCTGTGATATAATTTCAGGTTATAAATAGTGCTCCAAGAAAAAGACGCACTTGGAGATCTTAGGGAAAAAGTACCGTATAAATTGAAGACAGTTATAATTTTTAATAGTGATTCATGAATGTTTTTAAATACAATGTTCTTTTTTCTGGAATAACAGTTATTTACTTGCTAAACAAGTTGTATAAGAGATTCAATTAATCTAATCTCCTACTTTGAGAAGAGAGCGCTTTTCTCAAGTGAAAATATCAAATATATGTTTCTCTACAATATGCAAAATACATAACATTCTCTTGAAAAAAATCCTCTTATTTTGAAAATTTCCATGGAATCACAAAAGACAAATTCCCTTTGGGAAAGTGCATAATAAAGCAGAGACGTAAAGCTGAGCACTCACCCTCCTGATTTCAAAAGTACAATCAGAAGAGAGAGTTTTACCCATAAAAGGCTGGGAAAATAAGTTAAAATCAGCCAAAATTTCTGTGTGAATAATCTGATGTGTGGCAAGGAACTCTACTCTTCGTATAGTTAGAAAAAGAATCTAATCCAAACGCTTTGCATCTGTAGAGAGGAGCGAGTAGATACTGAAAGAGATTTGCAGATCACTGTTTTTTAGGCAGGAAGAATGCTTGTTAAATGCAGAACGCTGTTCTGCCTCATGTGTTTGCTCCGAGGTGTAGGTTTTGTTCGACTGACGTATCAGATAGTCAGAGTGGTTACCACACCGACGTTGTAGCAGCTGCATAATAAATGACTGAGAGAATCATGTTAGGCATGCCCACCTAACCTAACTTGAATCATGCGAAAGGGGAGCTGTTGGAATTCAAATAGACTTTCTGGTTCCCAGCAGTCGGCAGTAATAGAATGCTTTCAGGAAGATGACAGAATCAGGAGAAAGATGCTGTTTTGCACTATCTTGATTTGTTACAGCAGCCAACTTATTGGCATGATGGAGTGACAGGAAAAACAGCTGGCATGGAAGGTAGGATTATTAAAGCTATTACATCATTATGAATACAATTAGAAGCTGACCATGACAAAGCATATGTTTGAACAAGCAGCTGTTGGTAGCTGGGGTTTGTTGCCGAGCTCTTCAAACTCTGCAAACAGTGTTGCTTTTACAGAATGGATTTTAAAATTACCTTGGGTTGCGTTAGATTTTTGGGGGGTGTGCTTGCCTCCAACCTCAGGGAAACACTTCTGGGATAGAAATGAGTGTTAGAAGATTTTAGAATAAAGTATTTGTCAGGAGTCTGGTTTTCTCCAGGTAGATGATGACAGCGGGGGGAATCTATGGGGAAATCTACCCCAGCTCAGTTATATGCAATTTACTTGCAAGGACTGATTGATATATTGGCATATTCAGACATTAAGAGAAATGAGAATGTATACAATGTTTGGATAGGTTGGAAATTGTTACACTTGCTTTCTATTTTATAAGGAGTTTGGCTGTCAGTCATTTCTCCTCATCAATCTCTAGCTTTTGACATTTATTCAGTCATTTTGTATTATATGAAGAAAATATATCAATATCTCCTGCAGGGTATTTCAACAACTCTAGCATCTGTTTCAGCTATTGAACTGTATTCACGTTTTGCCAAGTTGATGTCAACCCAGCTGGTCTATCATTTCTCGCTTGATTACTGCTCTTAATTTCTCTGTATCAGCTAGTTTCAGATAGGGCTTTGAAAGCTGTTAATGGAAAAATGACAGAAAATGATAAATTATTGAAAATTGGAACATTTATTTATTTATTTATTTGGAACCTTAATGAGTTTTGCCTTACATTCTTTCTTGCCTGCGTACAATTTTTAGAACCCTTTTCTCTGTTTGGCAATATTTCTTTCATCAGTGGATTACACTTATAAGTACTTTTAAACATATGGAGCAAGAGCATGCACTGAATTTGGCTCCAAAAATAAAGTTTTTGGGAAAAGGAGAACAATTTATGCTTTTTGTAAAACTATGCATTGTTTCTATATACTATCTTCATACGCTGTCATGGGGATCTGTCAGTGAGTGTATATTGGACCAAACATACTGAAATAATTTTTACCACCACTAGGGTAACAAGAAAATAAAACATTCAAAGCTGTTTTTAACAAGTGACTGCTAAAAACAGATGTCAAGTAATGTAGAAATAGATTTTCCTGAGTATTAAAACCATGATTATTAACTATGTAATTCAGAATTTTTAAGCTCTGTAACCCCATCTCCTCAGTAGCCCAACTAGTAAATTATTCAAGTTAATAGACTATTGTATATGAATATCGAGTGTGACCATTCAGTGTACAGAGTGCTGCTCATATATGCTATACCTTTTTTTAGTAATTGTAATATCCCAGACAGTCTGGTTAAAGAACACTACTGAGTGTTATGTAACTTTTTTCTGAATGTTAGTCCATGTCTTTTCAATTACGTATTGCTCTTAGAAAGAGTTAAAACAACATGTATTTAGATATCAGTAAATCAATTAGAAACTGGTGTGCTAATTATACTTGCTTCTATTCAGGCAAATTAATTACTAACATATGTTTTAAAAAATAGTCAAGGATTTGGATGAGTACTTTTTAACCTTGAAGCATGCATGGCTGTGGTTGAATATATCATTCATAATTCATATATGTGGCAGGAAAGAAAATAGTATTCTAGATGTGTAATTTTAGCAGCAAAAGCTATTTTTAATACTGTGGTTCAGGCAGTCTGATTATTTCCTTACAATACTTTTGATTTTGTACAGTCTTTTACAATACTTGATTAATCTTTGGGAAGCTCAAAGACTGACAGAATTTTGCATCCAAATCTTAGGTTAATTTTGGTTGGTCGACTAAGATCAGCTGTATCTAAACTACTGTTTAAAATACAGCAGACTTCGGTTAATTTCATTTCTGAACTTTTCATAACCACTTTAAGTGATAAATCAAGTCTAGAAGAAAACTCTTTATATCACTTCTTTAGTAGGACTCTTTTGTGAATTGTCTTCTGTGTAAAAAAATGTAAGCTTGCTGGTAGCCTGGCAATCTTGTTACCATAGTTACTTACAAAAAAAAGATTTTTCTTTCAATGAAGATAGTGTAATTTAAATCAGCCACTGGACTTCCCAAACCGTGGGTTTTTGTTTGCTACTTTCTAGTTTAGGCTTGCTTCTTTTGTGACTAGGAAGTGCTATTTGATTCCTCTGATGAATGGAGAGGACAGACACTAGGTGGCACCAGCTGTTGATTATTAATGAAATCTTAAAGGCTTTGGGCCACACACCTGAAGAGCAAGTGGACCCTTTCTGATAAATGCCTTGTAAGAGTTGGAAATGCTTGCCGATCTTTTTCCTGTGGAATACAATCAGTGTGCAAAGTAATGAGACCATGCGAAGTCTCCAAATCCCAACTGTTTAATTCTGTAGTTTCTGGAGTGATTCTAGGGGAAAAAAGGAGATGGAGAAATGCAGAAAAGTGGAAAGTGTATAAAAAAAGAGGTAGAACAAAAGGAAATAACCTGCACACATTTAAATATATTTTTTAAATTGAGAATTGATGATTTGTATTAATCTCTGTGGGGTTTTCTTTCTCCAATTCTCTAGAAACCCAGATTTTTTTCCTAGGGCATTTATGCTAGAATAAAGAACTTTGTTTCTTTATGTAAAAATATTATTGAGCATCATTATTTTTTAACAGAAAAATGTCCCTTTGTTCCCTTTTAGCAATAACCCCATTGTGTAAAATCCCTCTATGTGATGTACTGGCTGCCTTTCAGGTGTTTTGCTCTTCATCCAGAAAGATGAGCAGGGGGAGAAACTATCAGTTTGGAAATATGCCTTGAAATGTTTTTCCTGAGAAGCTTACTCCATCCTGTTATTCTCCCATCCTCATGTCATTCATCTGTTAGGAATGGAAAAGCAAATATAAGCAAACCACTTAAGCATGCGTACACACATACACTCCTTGAAATTTTTTTTCTTAATTATTTTAAAAGAGAACTACAACAATGTTTTTAATTTGTCCTGGAGTTAATAAACAAAAATGAAAGAGAGAGAAAGTCCATAATTAAGGTGGAATGAGTAAATAACTATTTATAACCAGAAATATTTTTCCAGAAATATCAGCAGTATTTTCTCCAACTGGGAATAAATAGCTGGTAATTCCTGAGGAAGATAGAAGGATCTAGAAGAGTACAAAATAATAGAAGCCATGATCCTCTAATATTATTTTATCTTGATTTTAACATGAACTTTAGTAAAGATATTTATGATTCGTATATGGTCAGGACAAAGAAATCCTTGCTGATTGATATAATATGCTTGGACATAAATCAGCTTGCTCTATTACCCTGGCTTTGGTGTATCAATTAATGAATCACTACAAACAACGAGGAGGGCCACTTACAAGACTATGGCATACCTCTGTACAACTAGCTCCATGTGACTCAAACCTAATCTCCAGCAATGTGCTTCATGATTCTGTTTTTGACCCTGTTTGGGCTATGGAATATTAATTTGCAAAAACTTAATGAGGATCCAGATAGATGTCTGAGAACGAGAACTAATGCCTAGCATGCCAAAAAATGTATACACACTTTAAGAAATATTATCTATGTATTACTTTTTTATGTTGAATTGAATTACAATGGTAACCACTTTGAAAATCTCATAATTGCAGAAGTCATATGTGATTTGTATTCATCTTTTGTTGTTGTTTTATAGGGAGCATTATAATTATATTACTTAAAATGTGTACATTTTGCTACCTTCTGACTATTGAGTTATAAGGGTACCAAAGGATGATAATTACCTAAAATGTGTGATGAGGCCAAAAAGATGAATTTTAATGGGAATAAGTAAAACATCCCATACTAAGATTCAAAATATCAATCTGGAAAGTACAGAATGTGAGAGAGTTAAAGCTTAACAATAATTCATTGAATAAGACTTAATGATTTTGTTGGCTATTATCTTTTATCAGTCACAGTCTCATGTGGCATCAAAATACAATAAAACAAAGTAAGATTGTTGGATATGTAACCAAAAATGGAAACAAAATGAACAAATTTTATATTTTTTTGGTATAGATACCACTGTATAAGAGGAACTTTAACATTTGGTATTAAGTTCAGTGAAAAATGCATAGATGGTGAAAGATCCTCGAAGCTGTAATATTTGAGGGGTACTAAAGGTACTAGAAAAGCAAAAAGCTGAAAAATGCTTGAAGGAAGAAGAATAGAGGAAAATGAAGCTGATTTCAACTATGAAATAAGCTGTAATGCATATGAAGTTTTAGACTCATGCACTTCTCTGGTATAAAAGGAAAAAAAAATCTTTTGATTAATGGTGTAACCAGGAATTTGACTACTTTGTGAGATATTCTACTCCTTGTTCCTAACATGTTGATGCTAAGAGTACAGTTTTTACACTAACAGGAAATTGAAAATCATTTCTAACTCTATCTGTAAGTCTAATCATTTCATGGGAAAAAAAAAGATTTCTCTACTACTCCATCTGAGCCACTCATACCAGGGGTTAGTAAATTAGGGTCCATATGTAACACCTGTGTCCGTTGGACCAGCCAACTAAGAATGATTTTCACATTTCAAAATTGCTTTTAAATAGAATATTTTATGACATACAAAAGGTATACGAAATTCCAATGTAATTATCTTCATTGGAAGACATCCCCGTACATTTGTTCTCATATAGGCTGTGGTTGCTTTCATGTTAAAATAGCAGTTAAGCAGTTATGACAGAGGCCATGTTGGCCACAAAGCTGAAATTTATACTCTCTGGCTCTAGATAGTAAAAGTTTCCCGACCTCACCTCTAGACTATAAGAAAACTTTGGGTTTTGCTCATTTACTTAAGCAGCAAAGTCACAATTAAGTACCAATTGATGATCACAAATAGAAATTGAGACCATCCATAATATCTAAGTTCTAGAAATTTTGAAAGTCTGCATCCATAGCACTCTAGCATCTGATCCCACCTGATCTTGGAAACTAAACAGGATCAGCCTGGTTACTCCATGGATGGGAGACCACCTGGGAATTCCAAGCACTGCAGGCTAAGGAGAACCTGACAGTCCACTCCCCAAAACAATCAGCCATTGAAAACCCTATGAGTAGCAGAGAAGCACTGACAATAGTGCCAGGCACGGCACAGTGTCAGAAAGTGTTTCATTCTGTTGTATGTAGGGTCATTGTGAGGCGGACTTGACTTGATGTCACCAGACAACAACAACTTGGGAAAAGGACTTGGTAACCCACTCCCAAAAAACAACCAGCCATTGACAACCCTATGAATAGCAGAGAAGCATTAACAATAATGTTTTGCCTGTTGTATGTAGGGTTGCTATGAGTTGGATACTGACTCAACTGGACCTAACAAAAAGGACAACAGACATTTTGAAAAGTGTTTCATGTATACAGGTGATAGGATGAAGATGGATTCATTTCAACTGGTATTCTATTGAAAAATTTTATATACTGAGGAAAGTTTATTTAATGTTTCTGTAAGGAAATTTGAGATCTTGACAATCACTCGTATACAAATCTGCTTTTTCAAAGCCCATTGATATGGCTGAACTTACCAATTGGCTAAGATACATTTATTTTTATTGCTACTGTTCAGCTAATGTGCCATTTTGGTAGACTTAAAGTACAGAAATTAGTAGAAAACAAGGTAAAGGGAATGGAATTCATACCTTGTAGATACCCTTTTCTCTCTTCATAGGGCTACAGACTTTCTAAGCTGATTTTTATATTGCAGTTTAGACAGATGCTCGCCTATACAAAAAGAAGAGGTTGTTTTTGATCAAATGTATTTAGAAGGGATCAAAGAATAGCAAAGATAAAAATAAATGCACTGTACCTATAAGGGAACAGTTAACACTGTTAATAAATGATTGATAAGACATGCTAGAATTAAAAGGTAGCAGTGAGATATGACATATTCCATGAATATAGGGATATGAGAGATGTATGTGTTTTAATGTCATAGAAGAAGCCATAATCAGATTCTAAGCATAAAATTAAGGGATCCTAGACTTAGCATCACCTATTATAATCTTTATAGTTCTACAGTGTGAAGGTAAATCCCTTCATTTTTTCTAGGGAAGGGTATTGTTTCTGCTCACTTTTAGCATTGGAGATTCCTAGAAAACCCATAGGATTTTTATTTTCTTTCCATGAGAATGTTACTGAACAGCTATCTTGTGATGCCTGTCTCTATGGTAACAGATACAAGGCTTAAGGGTCTGAGGGAAATTCTTTCTATGGCTTAGGAATATGGAGTGTGGAAGGACACTCACTGAGGAAGAGGATAAAGCAGGGAAAGGCAAAAGAGGCATTTGAGAAAAAGTTGTCATGAAGAAGCTTTTTGTGTTTTAAGACAATTTCATTTCCTCTCAAATCTGTCTCAAAATGAAATAACCAAAATAAAAGTAACGTTTTTTTATAAAGGAATTTTTTAAAAGTATTGTTTTTCAACATCTAGTCAATTTTATGTAATTGAAGTCACAGATTTTTCTCTTGGTTGGCTTGCTTTTTGCTATGTAGAAAAAAGATTGCTTCTTGTCTGAAATTGATAAAAGGAGAGCTCTATTTCTGGTAAATTTAGTTCTTGTCATTGCTATCAAAGATTGTGATCTTTTAAAGGACTTTCTTTTTCCTGATCCCAAGGGCTTGAATACTGAACTTTGGTTGGTATTCCTCATAATCACTGAACTTCTCAAGGAAATATGAAAG
>VMDO01042766.1:0-10316 GCA_007922755.1 Pedetes capensis | reverse complement strand
TATATCCCACCTGAGTTCAGAGACCACCTCAAAAATAGGTTTAATGCATTAGACACAAATGATAGGAGACCAGAAGAGTTGTGGCATGACATAAAAGATATCATTCAAGAAGGAAGCAAAAAGTTCTTTAAAAGACAAGAAAAAAAGAAAAGACCAAATTACATGTCAAAAGAGACACTGGACCTTGCCCTCGAATGTCCAAAGTCCAAAGTTGAGCAGCTAAAGCAAAAGGAAGACATGATAAAGTTAAGGAACTAAACAGAAGATTTCAGAAGCCAGCTCGAGAAGACAAAAACAAATATTATAATAAAATATGCAAAGAGCTGGAGGCAGAAAACCAAAAGGGAAGAATATGCTCTGTGTTTCTCAAGCTTAAGGATGTGAAGAAAAAATTCAAGCCTCGAATGGCAGTACTGAAAGATTCTACAGGTAAAATATTAAATGATGCAGGAAACATCAAAAGAAGATGGGAAGAATACACAGAGTCATTATACAAGAAAGAGTTGTTAGATGACCAACCATTCCAAGAGGTTGCATATGAAGAGGAACCAATGGTGTTGAAGGATAAAGTGGAAGCTGCCTTGAAAGAACTGGCAAAACACAAGGCTCCAGGAATTGATGGGATACCAATAGAGATGTTTCAACAAACAGATGCAGCACTGGAGGTGTTAACATGTTTGTGCCAACAGCTTTAGAAAACACCTACTTGGCCAACTGACTGGAAGAGATCCATATTTGTGCCTATTCCCAAAAAAGGGGATCCAACTGAATGTGCAAACTATAGGACAATATCATTAATATTGCACACCAGCAAAATTCTACTAAAGATCATTCAGAAGCGATTGCAGCAATACATAGACAGGGAATTACCGGAAACTCAAGCGGGATTCAGAAGAGGGTGGGGAACCAGGGACATCATTGCTGATGTCAGGTGGATATTAGCTGAAAGCAGAGAATATCAGAAAGATGTCTCTCTATGTTTTATTGACTATGCAAAAGCATTTGATTGTGTGGTTCATAACAAATTATGGATAACACTTCAGAAAATGGGAGTACCAGAACACCTAATTGTGCTCATGAGAAATCTGTACATGAACCAGGAGGCAGTTGTTTGAACAGAACAAGGAAACACTGAGTGGTTTAAAGTTGAGAAAGGTGTGCGTCAGGGCTGTATACTTTCACACTATCTCTTCAATTTATACGCTGAGCAAATAATCCGAGAAGCTGGACTTTATGAGGAAGAACACGGCATCAAGATTGGAGGAAGACTCATTAACAACCTGCCTTATGCAGATGACACCACTCTGCTTGCTGAAATTGAAGAAGATTTAAAGCATTTACTGATGAAGATTAAAGATCATAGTCTTCAATATGGGTTGCGACTAAACATCAACAAAACAAAAATCCTTACGAGTGGGTCAGCATGCAACTTCACAATCAATGGAGAAAAGATTGAGGTTGTCCAAAATTTTGCTTTGCTTGGCTCTATAATCAACACCCACGGAAGCAGCAGTCAAGCAATCAAAAGACACATTGCTCTAGGAAAAGCTGTGACAAAAGATATCTTTAGAGTATTGAAAAGCAAAGATGTCACATTGAAGATGAAGGTGCGTCTGACTCATGCCATGGTATTTTCAGTGGCATCATATGGTTGTGAAAGCTGGATATTGAACAAGAGAGACAGAAAAAGAATTGATGATTTTGAATTGTGGTGCTGGAGATGTCTATTGAATATACCATGGACTGCCAAAAGAACCAACAGATCTGTCCTAGAAGAAGTACAACCAGAGTGTTCCTTGGAAGCAAAAATGGCCAGACTGTGTCTTACATATTTCGGACATGTAGTCAGGAGAGAACAATCCCTGGAGAAGGACATCATGTTTAGGAGAGTGGCAGGTCAACGCAAAAGAGGAAAACCCTCCACCAGATGGATTGACACAGTGTCTGCAACAATGGGCTTAAACATAAATAAGATTGTTTGCCTGGCACAGAATGGGCAAGTGTTTTGATCTGCTGTACGTAGGGTCGCTATGCGTCGGACTCGACTCGACGGCACCTAACAACAACAACAACATTTTATCGATGTGGTGCCTAGCTCGTCATAAGTGTGGTGTAATATATACAATTTTTAATTGGATCTATTATTGAAGGGGGGAAAATGATCATTTTTTTCTACTATATTAGCATTGCTTGCAATATTTGATAGGGAATTCCTAAAGCCTAAGATGCATTTTAAGTCAATCCGTTTTTAGTTAGCCTGTTATATACTATGGCATACATGGAAGTGTGTGAGGAGGAAATTTGTTGAGACATGATCTGTCTTTGAAGCTCTCAGACAGCATCTTAGATGCAGCCACCTGTGAGACTCTTCCAGGCTGCCTGGAGGATTGGGAGTTCTGTCCTTCAAGTGGACTCGATATGGCTGACACTAAACACTAATATCTTTGCTCTGAGAATGAGTGAATGGATGATTCCGTTTAAAGAATCTATTATTTCAAGGATATAAAAATGGTGAAACTTGAAATTTTTGCTTGATATCTTAGAGGTAGCTTATGATAACAGTGGGAAAAAATTCCATAATAAACATTAAATATAAGTGCTTAAATTTGTAAATGTTAGGTTTTTTTTGTATTTTGTTCACTTGGCTTCTTCAGAAAAAAATTTTAAGTTTTCTGAGGAAAATAATTTGTAAAAACACTCATATTCTGAGCACATGCTATTATTTCTAGGTAAATTACTTAGGTATGATTGTATACATATTTTCTAACTTAATACATAACATATACCTTATAAGATTGTAAATCTAGGACACAAATTAATTCATTAGTTTCTTAGCCAAATAGTTTATAAATTTGTTTCATTATCTGGTTCTAATTATAAATTAGAAATCTAAAATATTTGATAAAAATTATAAATTTTGGAAATTATGCTTAACTTGGGAGTGTATATGGTGGTCTTTTAATCATATGTAAAATAAATTATTTTCTCATTATTGTGTTGGTCTTTATGAACAGAACAACTTTTGGAGAAATTTTTTTTCTTATTTTGACTGTATTCCCAAGGAGTTATATAAAAGCTTATTTTGTAAATTGTCATTAAAATGTGGTAACATATCTGTTAATCTGCATAATTACCCAGTAATTAAATGGCTAAGTTGTCATTCTTTTACTACATTATATGTTGTTATTGTTGTTAGGTGCCAGTGAGTTGATGTCTAACTCACATGGACCCTATGTACAACAGATGAAGCACTATTATCAGTGCTTCTATGCTATTCATAGGGTTTTCAGTGGCTGATTGTTTTTTGGGAGTGGACTCCTGGGTCCTTTTCCCAAGCATACAGCACCTGGTGTTCCCAGGTGGTCTTCCATCCAAGTACTAATCAAGTCTGACTCTGCTTATCTTCTGAGATCTGATGGGATTAGACATCAAAGTCATACAACTATAGGCACATTATATTTATATTAATGTAAATGTATGTTTTTTTGCCTCTTTCACTATATTCTAAGCATTCTGAGGGCGGTGAACACATCTTCTTCATCTCTGTATCCTGCGTGCTTAATAAAGTGCCTGATATTCGGAAAATATTCACTGTAATGAGTGGTGTATAAATTGAGGATAATTTTGGAATCATCAAAGTGACCCTGACATTGTGGGTAGGATAATAACAGATGCATCCCTAGTGCAGTGGTGCCCTGTGGTATAGTATCATCAAAATGATGGCAGAGTTAGAGTAGAAAGCTGCAGAGGAGATGGAGTGGGAAAACTAGAGAAAGAGGTGACAAATGTGCAGACTTCAAGGGAAGAGATGTCCAAGAGGAAGAAGCAGTCCCATAGGAGCTAAGGCAATGGAGACCAGAAGACTAGACACTTTTCTCAGGATACATCAATGAAGGAGAGTAGAGGTGGATAGGAAAAGATGTGGATTTGAAGGGGTGTTTATTTTATCCTGAGTGGGAAAGCCTTGATTGTTCTTAATTGCTACTGAATAGACGTCAATATGTATGTGGTGGTTGATGACCTGGAAGAGAAAACAATCAGTTTAGAGATCCAAGCCCGTGAGAATGCACAAGTGGTAAGATTTAGAATGAAGCTTGAAGGATAGCTCTACCTATGGAATGGAATGAAGAATTTAATTCAGGTTCATTTGTAGACCTAGAAGGAAGTCAAGAGCTCCCATTTGCTGGTTTTAACCTCTGTGAAATAGGAGGTCATAGTTTTCTGGAACAGGTAAGTGCAAGTGGCAGGGTAAAACTTTTGAAGAGTTTAAGCAGGTTTAAATAGAATGAGAGCAGAAGAAAGACATTTGAAAGAGAGCTGTACTCCATCAGGCATGCCTTGAGGTGAGGAGCTCTGAGATTTTCTGAGACATCAGTCTCTAAGGCTGTGTGTTTTCTCCAAGCAGAGAGAAAGCGGACATATTTGTACTTAACTGGATAGCTGGGACAGAGACACATTCAAATAATAGAGGTAGATGTATTGACAAATCTCTGGGCTGATATACCTTAAGCTGTGCAGGGAATCAAGTCAAGAAGGAGGAGCTTAATACTGGGAACAAATAAAGGTTCAAGGGCTTGAAGCTTTTGTGTAGGGAGAGCACAGAAAAGAGGAGGCACTTTAGTGAGGAAGCTGCAAGTTGAGGGGCTGTGGACAGAGAGGGAAAATGACATGAAGTGTCATGGAGGTTATGCATGACTATGGGAATGAGGAGGTACAAAAGCCTGCAGGACAAGGTGACTAGAGGCAAGGGCATGAGAGATGTTGCGTGAGAGCTGCCAGGGTGGTGGGAGGAACTGTGGTGCAGAGGGACCCAAAAACCTGCCAAAGTCCTTGATGCATGGAGGGGGAGTCGGGGAGGTTGATTGATGACAGCAATTTGGTAGGGTAGAGAAGAGCCAAATGGCATGGACTTCAAAGGGAAAAGGGATTTCACCCACAGCTGACAAACTAATGGATTTGGGAAGCTGCAGGGGAAGCTGTGTGCTCTGGGGCCAGGGAGAGGTCCTAGTTCCCTCAGTGAGATGGAGGAGGATAGGTCAGAAGGCGTAAAGATGTAAGACAGTTTATTGTGCAACAGATTTGCTCCATGGAAGAATGGATTCCATTTAGTCATTCAAGAAATATATGCCTATTCTAGAAGCTGTGCATACAAGTAAACAAAGTAGACTAATTCACAGAATCTATGACATTTTTGGTTGCAACTGTACCACTATGGCATCCTATCCCTTCAGATTTTGGAAGCTAAGCAGTCTCAGACCTGGTTACTGCTTGCATGGGAGACCGCCTGGGAACACCAGGTGCTGTAGGCTTGGGAGAAGGACCAGGCAGCCCACTCCCAAAATACAATCAGCTGTTGAAAACCGTATGAATAGCAGAGAAGCACTAGCATTGTTTCGCCTGTTGAACATAGGATCGCTACTTGTTGGACACTGACTCAATGGCACATAACAAAAACAAATAACATTTCTATTTTAGTTGGAGGGAGGTAGAAAATAAATGCACAAAATATTGGGTGAGGGTATAGCTCAGCAGTAGAATGCTTGCCAAGCATGCCCAAGGCCCTGGGTTCCATCTCGAGGACCATGTAATAATAGTAAAAGCAATAATAATAATAATAATAATAATAATAATAATAATAATACACACATGTGCATATCCACAGTTCTCTTGGCATTTTGCTAATTGAAGGACAGTATTATGGAGTGCATATTGTATATTTGTAAGTTACATTTTATTTCCATATGTTAAGAATGATAAACTTTGTCTTCATTAAACATTGAAAAGGTCATACATCAGTTGGAGTCTGGTCTTGCTGCAAATGATTTTTGATGACAAACTTACAGAACAAGGAAAAGAGCAAGGGAAGTTTTAGTTAAAATGATGCCTTGATTTGTGAATCTCAGATGAGAGGTTGTTGATGGGTCAATGACATAGCAGTAAGTTTAGTAAAGAAATATCTTGCAGGGGAAAGACAGGGACAGGGGCAGAAGGAGGGGAAGAAGCTTGTCTTAAGTGCTCTGTGCACAGGGGGAAGGAAGGAGCAAACACTGCAAGTAATGCCTGAAATAGCATGGCAGGCATAGAGAACAGCACCCGCATACTCACATAGCTAGTCTTCAGAATGAGTGGTAATGAGAGGGAGCAGCACCTAAGGAGAGAAACCGTGGAACCGATGGGAATGAACCGAGCAAAGGCTCCAGTCTTGGGAACTGGTCTGAGAAGGGTGAGTGAATTTAGAAAGCTGTAAGATTTTCCATAATCTTAAAAAATACAAGCTCCATCCATTGTCCCTTGTTTTCTGGGTTCCAAGCAGAAAATCTGGACCTTAGAAGCCTGGACTCCAAGGTTAAGGTAGCAATGAAAAGCAAGAGCAGTGAATATATCACAGCTTGGTCTCTAGATTCCAAGAGTCCTGCAAGAGTCTGGTCTGACCAACTTCACGATCTAAATATACCATCATTTACATACTTATCCCCTTTAGGTTGTTTCTGATTGTATTCTAAATTGAAAATGCAAAGACCACCCCCCCATTTCAATCTGACCCAGTAACTTCCTGGACAGGAATCTGATAGACAGGTAGTTAATGCTACTGGGGAGATGTGGGGAGTGCAGGCAGGTGGGTCTGGAGCATGGGTCCAGGAATCTGGCAGCAAAACCTGGGTCCTTGTATTGGGAATATAAAAGAATTTATATCTGACATAGAAAATATAGTAAAGAGTATGTTGTTGTTGTTGTTGTTGTTAGGTGCCGTCGAGTCGGTATCTGACTCATAGCGACCCTCATAGGGTTTTCAATGGCTGGCTGTTTCGGGATTGCCTTGGGAGTGGGTTGCCAGGCCCTTCTCCCAAAAGAGTATGTTGTTAGGTGCTGTCAACTCAGGTCTGACTCAAGAGTACAGAGGAGGTTTAAAGATAGAACATTTGCATGGAATAATTACAGGGAAAACTGAGGCACCTGGAGAGGCTTAGGTAAACCTGGAATGGAAATTGGAGAAATCTGTGTGCCCGGGGTAAATCAGCATTGTTGTTGTTGGTAAGTGCTATTCAGTCAGTGTCCAACTAGTAGTGACACCATGTACGATAGGTGAAGCACTTTTGTCAGTGCTTCTCTGTTATTCATAGGGTTTTCAATGGTTGGTTTTATCTTTGGGGAGTGGGCTACTGAGCTCTTCTCCCAAGCCTACAGCACCTGGTGTTCCCAGGCAGTCTCCCATCCAAGTACTAACCAGGTACTAACCAAGTACTAACCAAGTACTAACCCTGCTTAGCTTCGGAGATCTGATGGGATTGGACACCACAGTGGTACAGCTGTAGGCAAATCAGCATAAGGAGGTATATATTCTGTGGAGAACAGGAGAGTTGAGCAGGTTTTCAGAAGGAGAGGTGTCTTGGATCTCCAGAGAAGATGGAGGGCCTGAGAGAAAGGAGAGATGCATGTGGTGGCTGGAGAGAGAAGAGCTAGCACTGGAGAGGAAGAGAGAGAGAGAAGATGAGAGAGGAAGGAAAATAAGAGGGTAGGCACATGCTTCTCCTAGTTTTATTCAAACTGTGGCATGACCACTGTGACTTCAGCATTTTGTGGCCAGCTCTGCTTGCCTAGTGTGATGTGGGACTAGGGTCTTTGTTTTGCAAATTGCTCCAGGGCATGGGTAAGGTGTGGTGCTCATTTGGAATGTCCTTCCAGTGTCCTCAGAGACACACATGGCTTCTTTGTCATGGCAATGGCAGGGGCCATTTTCAATGCCCTTTTCCTCCATATTGCCTGCTGATGCCTAAGCTAGCTATGTAATAGGTGCCTGAATGTTTGAAGGAAGGAATTACTGGAAGGTGGGAAGGTTGGCATAGTACTTTAGAGTTACTGAAGTAGAAAGTATGCCTGATGGGAGGGGAATCAGGATTCCTGAACCACAATTGTGGTCATGGAAATGGAAAGTCAATGATATCCTTTAAAGGAAGTACTGCAGAGGTTGAAGAAAGTGGAACATTGTCTGGGGTACTTCCTCTAAAATTGACTTCAGAAAGGAGTGCTGGTTTTGCCTGAGAACCTAAGCTGGAGCAGTGTAGACCTACAGCTAAGGAAGTGGTGTTAACTATGGCCATCTTGGTGCCAATAGTACAGTCACTGCAGACCTCTTTCTGTAGTAGGTGGGAGCTCTCCCCTAGGAGACCTGGGACTAGTGGTTCCAATAGCTTCCTGCAGCAGCTGGAAGTCCTGACTCATGGGCTACCGATCACCTCTGACTAATGTTCAGCCACTGACCTAGCCAGGGAGGTTGGGCTCTCGCTTGTTCTCTGGGATTGTAATTTCCTAGGACACAATGCTAGGTGAAGGGGTTCATTGTATCACTAAGAATGACATAGTAATTTAAGCCTGGGAATGCAATTTTTTCAACCTCCTCATTTCCTAAATGAGTTCAAATTATAACAATTGCCTAACGGTTTTAGAAATGTTGGGCTTTTTCCTTTTTTTTTGTTAGAGGAGTGGGTTCATGTGATGGTAGTGGTCATGGGAAAGAAAGGAAGGAAGAGTCTGTAGTTTTGGCTTAAAATGATTGTATCTGAATGCTGTGACAGACAGGAATTAAGACAAAGAAATGAGAACTTTTTGACAAGGACTCAAAATATTCTGTATTTCTTGGACAAGTCCAAACTTGCCTATTCTTTGGACACATTTTTTCTTTCTTAACCTCTAGGAAGTAATGTTTTTGCAGCAAAAGGAGTTGCCAGTGATGCAACTGAAACTTGCTTGTACTTAATTGAAATCTAATACATTCCTCCTACTGTAGAAAGTACATGTGAACTAACTTTTACCTTGAACTGTTTTCAAAAGCTTTGTTGTGGTTAGGTGCCCTTGAGTCCAGTCTGACTCATAGTGACCCTCATAGGGTTTCAATGGCTGATTTTTTCGAGATTGCTTCAAGAGTGGATTGTTAAATCCTTCTCTCTTTTTTGTGGTGCTGAGGATTGAACCTAGGGACTCAGAGAGCACAGAGCAGCACACTAGCAACTGAGCTAAACCCCAGCCCCTTCAAAAGCTTTAGGTTCAAAAAAAAAAAAAAAAAAAAACCAAAAAACAAAACAAAACAAACCAAAAAACAAACAAACACAAAACCCTGAACCATACTGAGCCAGCTATTGTTTTTCTTTGTTTTTATTAAACCTAGGCATCTTTTAAGGGTGATGCAATTCATATGTTTCTGATGCCTTTACATTTAAGTCATCAAGCAGGATTTGTTAGTTATTTAATGTCCTGGATACCTTTTGAACTATATCCTTGTGACTCCCAAAAACTGTTATTCTGTAGCAATGGGAAGTTGCATTTTATGAAATGTAAATGAACTTGAACCCCAAAAGGTCTGATATTGGTCATAATTCTGAGTGTTTTGAGGTTAGAAGCATACTCTATTCCACTGTTTCAGAGAACTTTCAGCCCAGGGAATAGCTTCACATTTTCCAATGCATAAAATTGGCTAAACCTTAATTAGAGTGTGCTTGAGAGGGGAAAAAAAGAAGTTTTTTTTTTAAATAATAAGAGCATATATCATTAATGAATATGGGTGAATATATCTGATTAAGAGCTATCTCAGCTAAATCAACCTTAAAATAAAATAGAGCTCAACCAAATGAATTTCTAAAGGTCATTAAATATGATCCTATTACTAAATTGCTCTTTTAATTTTATGGCCCCAAAGTGAATCTTAAATATATGTATATATTTTTCCAGTACCTTCCAACCAGGAGAACTAAAAGAATTTTCCAGGAGTAAAGCTATTTTCATTCCTTAGAGAAATATTCTGTTATATTAGCACTTCTTTTTTAGTGTAGAAAATTTAAGTTAAAATGATAAAATACAGAATCTAGGTATTATTTCCTTTCTAATTCTAGGAAGCCTGTAGCCATACCACAATGGTATCTGATTCTGTCAGATCTCAGACGCTAAGCAGGATCAGTCCTGGTTAGTACTTGGCTGGGAGACTGCCTGGGAATACCAGGTTCTATAGAGATGTTTCAACAAACAGATGCAGCACTGGAGGTGTTAACATGTTTATGCCAACAGATTTGGAAAACAGCTACTTGGCCAACTGACTGGAAGAGATCCATATTTGTGCCTATTCCCAAAAAAAGGGGATCCAACTGAATGTGCAAACTATCGGACAATATCATTAATATCACACACCAGCAAAATTCTACTAAAGATCATTCAGAAGCGACTGCAGCAATACATAGACAGGGAATTACCAGAAAATCAAGCGGGATTCAGAAGAGGGCGGGGAACTAGGGACATCATTGCTGATGTCAGGTGGATATTAGCTGAAA
>VMDO01042765.1:0-10332 GCA_007922755.1 Pedetes capensis | reverse complement strand
AGATTTTGCTTTGCTTGGCTCTATAATCAACACCCATGGAAGCAGCAGTCAAGAAATCCAAAGACGCATTGCTCTAGGAAAAGCTGTGGCAAAAGATCTCTTTAGAGTATTGAAAAGCAAAGATGTCACATTGAAGACGAAGGTGCATCTGACTCATGCCATGGTATTTTCAGTGGCATCATATGGTTGTGAAAGCTGGGCATTGAACAAGAGAGACAGAAAAAGAATTGATGCTTTTGAATTGTGGTGCTGGAGATGTCTACTGAATATACCATGGACTGCCAAAAGAACCAACAAATCTGTCCTAGGAGAAGTGCAACCAGAGTGCTCCTTGGAAGCAAGAATGGCCAAACTGCGTCTTACATATTTCAGACATGTAGTCAGAAGAGATCAATCCCTGGAGAAGAACATCATGTTTGAGAGAGTGGCAGGTCAACAGAAAAGAGGAAAACCCTCCACCAGATGGATTGACACAGTGTCTGGATCAATGGGCTTAAACATAAATAAGATCGTTTGCCTGGCACAGAATCTGCAAGTGTGTCGATCTGCTGTACATAGGGTCGCTATGAGTCGGACTCGACTCAACGGCACCTAACAACAACAGCAACAATTGATACACTCAACAACTTGCATGATAACAAGAGTATTATTCTGAGTGAAAAAGCCAATCCTAAATCTTTACCTTCTGTTTCATTTCACTTATATAAAATGTAAAAAATAGGTGTGGTAGCAACTTGAGAGGAAGAGGCAGGAGAACCGCAAGGTAAAAAATAAAAAGGTCCTGGGGATGTAGCTCAGTGTTAAAGCACTTGCCTCACACGTGAGAGTCCCTGGGATCCATCCCCAAGTACCAAAATAAAATAAAATAAAATAAACATAAAAATAAAATTTCACAAGTTATAAAATATTAGAAACATTGGATTTTTGGTACCACTAACTAGTGATTGTAATGAGACATGAACCTGTACATGCAATATACTGTAACTGCATAGAACTAAATACACAGATGAGTACACACAAAACTCGGGAAATTTGATTAATATTGGTAGATATTATCCATAAAAATATCCTAGCTGTTGCCAGGCATGGTGGCGCACGCCTGTAATCCCAGCGGCTTGGGTGGTGGAGGTAGGAGGATCGCAAGTTCAAGACCAGAGGCAGTCCGTGTAACTTAGTGAGACCTTGTCTCAAAAAAGTAAAAAATGGGCTGAAGGTGCAGCTCAGTGGTCCAGCACTTGCAGAGCATGCAAGCTCGAGGCCCTGGGTTCAACCCCCAGTACCTCAAAAAAAAAAAAAAAATTGTAGCTATCTTACTATAGTTTTGCAAAATGCCTGGATTGGGGGAAACCCTGTATTATATGTTACAACTACATGCATATCTACAATTATTTCAATTTAAATGTCATAATAAAAATGTGTCATGTGCCGGGCGTGGTGGTGCACGCCTGTAATCCCAGCAGTTTGGGAGGTGGAGGCAGGAGGATCTCAAGTTCTAGACCAGAGGCAGTCTGCGTAATTTAGTGAGACCCTGTCTCAAAAAGTAAAAATATGGGCTGAGGGTGCAGCTCAGTGGTCCAGCGCTTGCAGAGCATGCAAACCCGAGGCCCTGGATTCAACTTCCAGTACAGGGAAAAAATAAATAAAATAAACAAAAAAATAAAAAATAAAAATGTGTCATAGTGTACTCAGGAATGTTTCTAAATACCATACTCTAGGAGCCAGAGCTGTCTGAAGAAATGTGTGTGGTTCCAGGGCTGGAATAGAGAATGTACAAGGAGAGTCTGAGGTGTACAGCTGTTCTAGCAAACAACCAAGTGCTCAAAGATTAGTGGGGAAATGCAAAGGGTCACAGGAGCCACTTTGAAAGGGTTCTCATGGGCCAAAGTTGGTAAAATTTGAACCTATGTTACTTAGCTGACTTTAAATTACTTAATAAAAACCCATTAATCCAAAATTATTGTTTGTTTTTGTTGTTAGGTGCCGTCGAGTCGGTATCCGACTCATAGCGACCCTCTGTACAACAGGGGAAACACTATTGTCAGTGCTTCTCCGCTGTTCACAGGGTTTTCAATGGCAGATTGATTTTGGGGAGGGTGTTGCCAGGTCCTTCTCCCAAGCCTACAGTTTCTGGTGTTCCCAGGCCGTCTCCCATCCAGGTACTAACCAGGCCTGACCCTGCTTAGCTTCCGAGATCTGACGGGATCGGATGCCACAGGGCTACAGCTGCAGGCATAATCCAAAATTATGCCCCCCCCCCAAAAGAATAATTTTTCGTAATCAAAGATTTCTATTACTCCAACTCTTTACTCTGCAAATCAATAATAAAAAATAAAGAATTAAGCATATACCCTGCATTTAAGGAACAAACAGTAATCCATCCACAGTTGATGAGAGAAAGTTCATCATAATGGGCAAGTGCCAGCTAACAAAAGTAAAAGGAAACTTAGCATTAGAAAAATCATCATTTTGTAACCTAACAACAATGAAACAATTGGCTCAGAGATTATCAACAGATTCTAAAACCATTAGGCAAAATATTTAAAAGAAACAAGATAGTCACATGGTGCCAAAATAATGCTCCTCAGATTACATGCTTATTGCAAAGTGAAAACCATACTTTTACAATGAAAAAAGTTGGCAACCAGTACTTTAATGAAGAAATAGTATTTAATATCATTACTAGTTGTTGTTGTTAAGTGCCATCGAGTCAGTATCCGACTCATAGAGACCCTATATACAACAGGCGAAACAGTATTGTCAGTGCTTCTCTGCTATTCAGGGTTTCATTGGCATACTGTTTTTTGGGAGTGGGTTGCTGGGTCCCGTCTGCCAAGCCTACAGCACCTAGTGTTCCCAGGCAGTCTCCCATCCAAACACTAGCCAGACCCCACCCTGCTTAGCTTCCAAGATCTGAAATCTGAAGGGATTGGATGCCACAGGGCTACAGCTGCAGGCCATCATTACTAGTGGGATAGCTTAAAAGCAAGAACCTCTGATGTGATGCAATATGAAGAACATAACATCTAGAATCTAGTTAAGTCTTTTGACTTAACTTTTAGTTATATAGGAAATATATTAGATATAACGCCTGCAGCAGTAGCCCTGTGGCATCCAATCCCATCAGATCTCGGAAGCTAAGCAGGGTTGTGCCTGGTTAGTACCTGGATAGGAGACCGCCTGGGAACACCAGAAGCTGTAGGCTTGGGAGAAGGACCTGGCAACCCCTCCCAAAAATCAATCTGCCATTACAAACCCTATGAACAGCAGAGAAGCACTGACAATAGTGTTTTCCCTGTTGAACAGAGGGTTGCTATGAGTCGGATACTGACTCGACGGCACCTAACAACAACAACAACAACATTAGATATAACAACAATCTAATGGAGCCACAAAGAAGCAATCAGACAAACTCAATTAAATAAAAAAATTGAATTTTGTCTATTCAAAAAGATCAGTATCATGGAAAGAGTGTTGATGAGACTGTTATAGATTAAACAGACTAAAAAGACATAACAACCAAATTTGGTGTGCAAATTTTAATTAGATTCTGTGTTGAAGAGGGAATCATTTCATAAGACATATTTAGGAAATAATTTGGGAAGTTTAAACATATGTTTAGGAGTGAGACGATATAAAATGATTACTGATTTGTAGGTGTGATAATGATGTTGTGGCTATTCAAGAAATTATGTCTTTATGCCTAGGACATGAGTGCTGCAATATTAAGAAATGAAATATGAATGTCTATCATACCTAAGGGGCTGGGATTTAGCTCAGTTGGTAGAGCACGCTCTGCAGTCTCTGAGGTCACAAATTCAATTCCCAGGAGCACAAAAATGGAAGAAAGATGTGGCAATCCACTCCCAAGGCAATCCTGAAACAGTCAGCCATTGAAAACTCTATGAGGGTCACTATGAATTGGACACGACTCAAGGGCACCTAACAACAATGACAACAACATCATACTTAAAGTGTTTTTGAAAAAAATACGTAAACATATACATGCAGAGAGATATGGTGAAATATTAAAAATTGTTGAATCTATGTTGTGGGTAGTTTTGTTCATCTTCACTCACAGCTGGTGTGTGTGGACATCACTACTAAATTCAGTAAGAAGTTTTTGGAAGATTCATTACTCTCTTCCCAGGTGTTGACTATACCTCATGGAGAAGGATGATGTTATTTTTGTGAGGTCTTTCCTACAACCACAAATCAATTTCCAAAGAACAGTTTCTGTTTTATCTTCATGCCTGTCAGAGTTGTTAATTTGCTCTTGGTACAAACCTGCAAGTAAATGTTTTGTTCTTATTTTTTTAAAAAAATGTTTTCTATCATCTATCTATCTATCTATCTATTTTTGCAGTACTGGGATCAAACTCAGGGCCTCACACATGCCAGACAAGGGCTCTGCCAATGAGTGATACCCCCAATCCTGTTTTTTCTTTTACTTTGTCCCTAAAGGATAAATTTAAAGAAGGCATTCTTTGGATTATGCTGAGACTACCATTCACTTTCTTTGGTTGGGTCCATTGATGAAACATACTTCTGAGGACTTCATCTTTCCTATGTCCACCATTGACACATCTAAAAGCACATTATATATTGTCACTCCTCAAAGGTTTTGCATATGTATCTCCTCTATGTTGTTGTTAGGTGCCATCAAGTCAGGCCTGGCTCATAGTGACCCTATGTACAAGAGACAACACTACCCAACACTGTGCCATGCCTAGCACTGTTGTTAGGGCTTCTTTGCTATTCATAAGGTTTTCAATGGCTGATTGTTTTGGGGAGTGGGCTGCCAGGTCTTTCTCCCAAGCTTACAGCACCTGATGTCCCAAGGCTGTCTCCCATCCAAGTACTAACCGGCAGGATCTTGTTTAGCTTCTGAGATCTAACAGGATTGGATGCCACAATGCTAAAGCTTCAGGCTATTTCTTCTATGTTGTTGTTGCTGTTAGGTGCAGTCGAATAGATGTATGTCTGACTCATAGCAACCCTACATACAACAGGTAAAACAGTATTGTTAGTGCTTCTCTGTTATTTGTAGAGTTTTCAATGGCAGATTGTTTTTCTTTTGTGGGCGAGTGGGTTGCTGGGTCCTCCTCCTAAGCCTACCGCACCTGGTGTTCCCAGGAAGTCTCCCATCCAAGTACTAACTAGGCCCAACCCTGCTTAGCTTCTGAGATCTGACAGGATCGGATGCCACAGTGGTACGCTGCAGGCATCCGTTCTATAGTAGGTGAATAATGCTTATTTTGAACTGTCTTACCAGCTACTGCATGCTAACTAAAATGTCTGGAGCATATTCAATGTTTCAATATTTTAATGTTAGGCAGGTGACTTGAATCAACAATGCAAAATAACATTTAAAAGGGGCAGCTGATAGGCTCAGCCAGAATTTCAGACCAGCAAAGGCTGTTTTGATAGGGTCAACGTAAGGGTCTCTTTACATCACATTCAACAAGTGGCCAATCCTGCTGGTGCAGACAAGGAGGCTGCTCAGTGACTGACTGGGAAAAGAGGGGCGGTGGGCAGGCTTGGCAGGCTGCAGGCGCCATGGGCAGAGTGAGGAACCGAGGGACCGCTCCGCGGCAGAGGCGAAAGCGGCCCGGGGATCCTCCCGCCACTGGCGCAGCCATCGCCGTCATGGGCGCCAGCGGCGCGCGGTGCCCACCTGTCCAAGTCGCGGTCGGGAGCCAAGCGGCTGGGAGGTTGCGGGCGGCAGCCAGGCGGTGGCGGGGAAGGGCGCGGAGGAAACGCTGGTGGCGGCGGCTTCGCGAGGCGGCCCCCAAAGATCTGCTGCTCCCAGGGCCACTGCGGAACCCACGCACGCCACCGCCCAACCCTCCAGCGCCCGCCGCGTCCCCTACTGAGCTGGACCTGGGTGCGCAGCGCGAACGCTGGGAGACATTCAGAAAGCTGCGAGGCCTCAGCTGCGAGGGCGCCGCCAAATTCCTACTGGACACCTTTGAGTACCCGGGCCTGGTGTACCACACGGGGGGCTGCCACTGCGGCGCGGTCCGCTTTGCGGCCTGGGCCCCTGCGGATCTGCGCGTCGTGGAGTGCAGCTGCCGACTGTGCAAGAAGAAGCAGCATCGACACTTCCTCGTCCCTGCTTCGCGCTTCACGCTGCTCCAGGGCGCAGAGAGCATGGTCACCTACGCGTCCAACACGCATCCGGCGCTGCACAGCTTCTGCAGCAGGTGCGGTGTGCAGGGTTTCCACGCGCCAGTGTCCGACCCCCGGGTGTATGGCGTGGCCCCGCACTGCCTGGATGCGGGCACCGTGCGTAGTGTGGTCATCGAGGAGGTAGACGGTGGCGACTGGGGGAAGGAGGCCACCAAGGAGCACGAGACCATCCAGAATGCATCCACCAAGACAACCCCTGACTGTCCTCGCGAAAAGGAGCAGTGACTGGGGCCGCCCACACATCCAAATGTATGCGGGCGCTCCTCCAGGAAGCCTCTGCAGTACTTGTAAAAAACCATCATTGCGTGAAAGAAGTGTATTTCTGGACTGGTCAACCTGTGGTGTCCATGCAAGCTTCCCTTCCCTATTTTCCCTTCCCTCCCAGATCTTTTCAATGGACTCAAAATTAAAAACTTGAATACACGTATGTCTATGTACAATGACAATCTTGCAACCCAATAAGCAAGTAGTGTCTTTTTTTCAAGTCATCTCATATCACTGTTTTGCTGTTATTCACACAGTTATCACAAATCACATGCAGGTTTTTCCTATATACTGTACGTTTTTGGTGCTATTGTGAACAGGGTTGTTTTCAATAGTTGCATTCAGTGTGTAGGACCACTACGTGCAGTTTTGTGAACATTTGTTAGCACGTTTTCTATTGATGACGTGTCTCTTAGGTAGACACATTTTCACTACTTAGAGAAACATGTTAATTTTAGCCCATTGTTTTATTAGTGTGTTTTTAAACTATGTGTTTTAAAATTCATCACTATTACATACCTCACTGCTCTTATTTGTCAAATAATATTAATATTTTGTCTGGTTTTGCTTTAGCAACTGCCTCTGGGACGAGGATGGGGAGATAGGAATGAGAAAGATGTCTGTGCCTAGGATGCCCTTTTAATCTTTTGAAATACCTGTCCTGTACATGTGTTAAGTGTTCAGAAATTAGTAAATAATAAATAGAAAATATGTATTCTATGTTGTATATTAAAAATCAGCATTAACTTACATGTAATTTCTTCATACCTGAAATTTTAATCAAACAATAGGTGGTCAGTATCTTCTATTGTTCAAGGATACATATCAATGTCACCGTCATTTAAAGTCTTCACAGAATTAGAAAACATTGATGTTCCATAACTTAAACAACCTCTTCTGGTGGATTTTTAGCTTTTTTTCAGCTTTTCGCTGTAATAGTATTTCAAGGGAAAAAAGTGCAAATAAATGTCTTCAGTGTTCTAGAACTTGAGTAAAGAGACCTGGATGTCTTTTTATTGCTGTCTATCTCTCCTCTATATGTGCATTTCATTGCATGTTCATATAATATTCATTGACTTGCACAAATTGTCTTACCAATTCAACAAATTACAAATGGGTCAGTTAGGTAGATATGTGTCTCCATGTATATGAGAAAAAAATGGGCTGTGCATCCCATAAAGAAGCTATCATCCTTCAGTCCCTACCCCTCATTTTCCAGCTCCCTCCACACCTGACTAGAGGGAGAAGATTAGCCACCTGATTTCTCTAACAGGACCCCCACACTCAAAGATTCCTCCTTTGTTCTTTGAAACAGTTTGTCCCAACTTTCACAACCTAGGGATTGAGTTGAGGGAGACAGGAAAAAGGGAGCATATGGAACATGCACATATGATCCAGGAGGTTCATTCATGTTGGTGATCAGAAAATACCAAACTGCACCTACAGGCACACCTGTGTAACATTCCATTTTTCTGCATGGACTGGTTGTAGAAGGAGAGAAAGAAATGGCTCAACTCTTCATGCTCCTACCATGCCAATGTTTCTGCACAAATGTGTATCCAGATTTTTTTCTCTCTTTTTAAGTGTGACTTTACTCTCAAAGCAAGCATTGATGATGGTTTTCTTCTCCTCTATGTCATGTGCAAATCCTTCACAAGTTTGTTTGGTTAAAAACCCATGTTCAAGTATTTCAGAGAGCATTTTTAACTTGATGTACAGCTTATGGGTCGTGGGCTGGTTTCCATGTGTGAGAATAAAGGGGGAATGTCATGCTGGGGAGAAGGGATGGAGGGCTTAGAACTTGAGGCTGGACAAACTGTTAAGGGAGTGGATGGCATCCCTAGTGTCTAAGGATGGATAATTGGAGAGAGAGAAATGCAGTGAACAATTAAGGCTCACTAAGGAACACTGGAGAAAGGAAGAGTATTTAAGGGAGTTTTTGGGTGTTTTGCCACAGGTTGCATGATATCAGTGTTTTCCCCTCTACCTCTAAAAAAAGCTTTACTATTGCTTTACATATTAGCTATTCACTATTGTATGAAAATATGAATTACTCTTTAAAGTTGTATAGGAAACATTTGTGTATGATTATTCATGGATATGGAAGAAGGATCTGGCAACCCATTCCCAAAACTCAATCAGCCATCGAAAACCCTATGAATAGCAGAGAAGCACTGACATAGTGCTGGGCATGGCACAGTATGGGGGACTGTTTCATTCTGTTGTACACAGGGTTGGTATGAATCGGACCCTACTCGATGGCACCTAACAACAACAACTCATTATGGATGCTGATTGTGATTGCCAGGCCATGCTTTAGGCAATTCTTACTTTAAGGAAAGGACAGAAGTTTGGCAATTGTGCCACACATCGCTATGAATCTGTGTAAAAATCTGTAAAAAAAATAATAATTAAGATGACATGAGACCATGTGTATAATCCTTTGGTACAATATCAGATAGTTCATGGGCACTTAATAAGAATTTGCTCTGATTATTGCTCTCATTAGATCAGTGAACTGATAATGGGAACAAATGGTCATGATGGCACTAAATTCTAGAATTGAGACACTTTCTATGTACATCCTAATGTGTACCATTTTTGGACCCTTAAAACAAGAGTCAAAGCAATCCAAGACACAGTAACAGGCCCCAAGTCCATCGTATGCTGCATGATCTTTCTTCTAACATATTTATCAGTTAATATACACTGTATCTTCTCTGTCCTCGTTTATCCAAGCCAGTAACAGGATAATCACTCTAGATAGATTTTTATCCTGCCCCACCTAATACTCTCTTCCCTCTCCAGCCTGTCTCCATTTTTGCCTCTCTGGTGCTAGGTATCATTCTCCATGCTAGGAAAGCGTAATGAACAAAACTCCATCTCTAGGCCCTTATCATTTCCATCCTGTGAACGAGAGAGACAAATGTCAACCTATACTACAGTGTGACTAGGGAAAGAACAGTGTACTCTAGGAACACAGAGAAAAGGCCTCTATTCTATTCTTTTCTTTTCTTTTACTTATTTATTTTGAGGCAGGCAATTCCTGTGCTCCCCAGGCTGGCCTCCAAGTCCTGGGCTCAAGCAATTCTCCTGCCTCAGCTTCCCAAGTAGCTGGGACTACAGGTACACCTCACCCAGAAAGTCTTCTATTCTTAGATCATCTAATAATCTTCTCCAGGCCGCAGTTTCAATGGCCTCATCTCTAAAACAGTTATGATAATAGTACACATCTTTCATTCTGTCCTCTCTCCATGATGAGAAGCTCAGGAACCTAAAGAGATAAGCCATGTTCCAAGAGAAGCCAGTAACCAGTCAGTCCTCACAGGTCACACTCTACAAGTTGGTGCCAGCAATAGCATATTGCCCTCTAGTGGATATTATCAGTAACATCACATTATGGATGTTTTTCTGTGATGCCTACCTCCTCAGAGTCTCTGGGAAGGAATCCCAATAGTTAGAATGATTTCCTCTACAGTAAGTATTCCATGAGTTGTAACCAGAAAGAAAAGTGTCAAACAGGAAAATAAGATCTCTCTCTCTCTCTCTCTCTCTCTCTCTCTCTCTCTCTCTCTCTCTCTCTTTCTCAACTTCAAGTCTCTCATAAAATCAATGACCACAGAGTTTATTTCTGGTTTTTCTTTTTTTCTGGGCAAAATGAAGTTTGGCTTATATATCATATTAAGAAAAGAATCTATATCAGGCATGGTGGCACATGCTTGTAGTCTTAGCAACTCAGGAGTCTGAGGCAAGAGGATTGGTTGGGCCCAGGAGTTCAAGATAAACTTTATATTAGGCAGAAGAGCAAGACCTCATCGAGAGGGAGAGAGACAGAGAGAGGAAGAAGAAGAAGAAGAAGAAGAAGAAGAAGAAGAAGAA
>VMDO01042764.1:0-10322 GCA_007922755.1 Pedetes capensis | reverse complement strand
TTTTTTTTTTTTTTTTTTTTTTTTTTTTTTTTTTTTTTTTTTTTTTTTTTTTTTTTTTTTAGTTTTTGAAAGTTTTAGTTTTTTAGTTTTTGAAATTACATAGACTGCCTCTGGTTTGAACTTGCAATCCTCCTGCCTTTGCCTCTTGAGCAACTGGGATTAGAGGCATGAGCCACCGCACTAGGCTCCTTGATTATATTTATGAAAATAACTTTCAATTAAAAATAGATTCAAGCCGGGCGCGGTGGCGCACGCCTGTAATCCCAGCGGCTTGGGAGGCAGAGGCAGGAGGATCGCAAGTTCAAGACCAGGGGCAGTCTGTGTAACTTGGAGAGACCCTGTATCAAAAAGTAAAAAAATGGGCTGGGGGCACAGTTCAGTGGTCTGGCACTTGCAGAGCATGCAAGCATGAGGCCCTGGGTTCAACCCCCAGGACTGCAAAAAAAAAAAAAAAAAGTTTTAATAAAGTCATATCTTCGCCAGTCAGTGTAAAAGTCAAAGTCTCTAATGGATTTGTCAATACAAAGTTAGTTATCCTTTTATCTTATACAAGATATTTATAGATAAAACTTATGATAACAATAAATTTGATTCTAGCATCAAAAGGAATAGCAACATATATCTTTCATTATTGCAGCAAAAAGCCCAGAGATTATGTACAAAAAGTCAGGTTACCAGTATAGTTAGACCTTGCTACTATCGTCTCCAAGACCAGGAATTGAATTCAATAGAAATAAGCCCTTTGTAATAGACCACTCCATATGCATCCTCCATTTGTAGATTCCCAGCCTAGCTCTGAATTTAAAACAGGCAATCTAAACATGTTCTCAGTGGATAAGAATACGCCCCGAAGAGCTACTCTTTAAACTCTGTATTTTTCAACAGAAACTAAACTTCAAAGATATTCTGAAAATACCATAAAGTTTCAAACTACAGTTTCCGCAATTTTTGCACATGGATCCCATTGACTTCAATCAGAATTCTATATGCATGGACTGAGGGTAAAGCATAACCTTTTATATGGTCGACAATATGTTTGAAATGACTACAAAAATGTCTGAAACTTCAAACACTGTGCTGACTTTACACTTTCAAAGGACACTTAGTTTTAAGAACCCAACAAGTGCTAAATATGCTAGGTTTCACTAGTTTAATTTCAAATTTTAAAAACTTCAAAGGAATTTTCTTTGCAATTTGAAGGTCAAAGTTAAATTAACTGAAAACATCTAAAAATGTTTCAGTAATGTAGGATGGCTTTTGCATGCTTTTCATTCAGCAATTCCTTCTCTTACAAAGTATTTATTTGTTAAGTGTCTAATTTATATTAAAAGCAATTGGGCCCTCAGTAATTTAGGTTAAAAAAAAAAAAAGAAAATCCACCAAATAGAACTAAACAGAACAAACAAAAAATTGTAACCAGGTGTAATATGTTGGATAATATTTACAAAATGAATAAGACACATTAAATAATATTAATTGATCATATTTGTGATTCAGCTTCATGAAATTTTTGGTCTCTATGTGCTCCTCCATCAGATGCTATGAACCTCATGGATTGAGGGGTGCCTTATACAAAGTGATAGTTGTCCTTACTCTGTAATTATGTTGAATTATTTTTTCTCCATCTAACTAAAATGACTTAAGATATATATGTACATATATATATATATATATATATATATATATATATATGTGTGTGTGTGTATATATATATATATATATATATATATATATATATATATATGTATGTATGGGCCTGCAACCATAGCCCTGTGGCATGCGATGCCGTCAGATCTCGGAAGCTAAGCAGGGTCAGGCCTGGTTAGTACCTGGATGGGAGACCGCCTGGGAACACCAGAAGCTGTAGGCTTGGGAGAAGGACCTGGCAACCCCCTCCCAAAAAATGATCTGCCATTGAAAACCCTATGCACAGCCTAGAAGCACTTACAATAGTATTTCCCCTGTTGTACAGAGGGTCGCTATGAGTTGAATACCAACTCAACGGCACCTAACAACAACAAATATATATATATACATATATATATATATATATATATATATATATATATATATATATATATATATATATATATATGATAAGATATATATATGTGTGTGTATATATATGAATTTTTAATTCCTTCCTGATTGTTTTGCATTGTTCATAAATCCCAATATTAAATACTTTATCTAGCGCCACGGGGTGGCGCACGCCTGTAATCCCAGAGACGCGGGAGGCAGAGACAGGAGGATCGCAAATTTGAGACCAGAGGCAGCCTGCTTAACTCAGCGAGACCCTGTCTCAAAAAAGTAAGAAAAAAAATGGACTGGGGGCACAGCTCAGTGGCCCAACACTTGAAAAGCATGCAGGCGCGAGGCCCTGGGTTCAACCCCCAGTACTGAAAAAAAAAAAAAAAAAAAACTTTATCTAGAGTCCATGAAATATCTCATTTCCATAAATTGTTGTTTTAAATGCAAGTATTGTTTGGAAGTATATAATATTAGGCTAACATAAGAAAAATCACTTGTGATTTGATGAAAAGGAAAAGAAAATTATCAGAAACTATTTTATTTTTAAATAGGGATAGAAATGTCAGAAATCTTTGAAGCAGAAAAGGAGGTAGAGAATAGAAATATGAGTTACAAAATGAACTTCAACTGCTTTATCTTTCTTATTCTAACTTTATACATCATAATAAATTCCAGCCCTGTAATATTAACGTGGCTTTCCTGTCATTTACAGTTTTCCAACTGAGAAAACAAACTTCATAATATGTTGATTTTTCATGTCATTTTGGATTCCATTAACAACTCAATATGTCATCAGAACATAAGATTTGAGAAACAGGAAAAGAGTCAAATTGGGAAGAAAGTTATACTTAAAAGAAAGGCTTATTAGGGAAACTTCTTTTTCCTAGAGGAAGAAATATTTAAGGAACTAGTTCAGTGGACAGTTATTTCAGGAGTTCAGGAATAAAATAACAGTGAAGGCATCATCTCAAGGACCATAGGAGACTATTTAACATGAATTATAGCACAGTGTCTTAATCTGAAAAGATGTATGGTCTCATACTGAGAGATAAAACAGACTCCTGAATTCCAATTATGCAACTTTTCAAGACTTTTAGTGCTGTATTTGAAATGTGGGAGCTCCTAGGAGACAGACTTAGCTGCTGGCACATCAGGGAATTTGTGTGAAGACAAATGAAACAACTATTTACCAACTAAAATGAAGTATTTAAATTTTTACAAATTGATTTTATCTTTATTTTTTCCTATGGTAAATACATGGGCTGAGATTTAGCTCAGTTAGTATAGGGCTACATTGCACTCTCTGAGGACCCAGTTTGATCCTCAGAACCACAACAATGGGAAAAGGACATGGTAATCCACTTCTGAATCAACCCTAGAATAATCAGCCATTGAAAACCCTATGAGTCTGGACCAACTCAAGGGGACCTCACAACTACAACATGGTAAATACATAGCCTTCATCATATACACAACAATGTTATAATTTGTAAGACTTCTCCTTACAAATCAAGGCAAAAAAGCTCTTACTCTTGCCCACCTGTTCTCACACTTCAGCTTTGTCAGCAATGAGATAGTTACAAGTCCTCTAGTGACATCCTACAATTTTGATTTTTATTGTCAAGATATGATATCTAATGGATGGCCATCTTTGTCTAAAGTAAGAGAGGAATCACTAGATTTACTTTAACAGCTAAAAGACAAAAACAAAACAAAACTGTAATTCAGGAAAAGAGAACAGTAGCTTTCTGACGTGTGAACATCAAGCAGAATGTCTGGGAGATGAAATGAGTAGAGTGAAGCACAAAACCACTTCAATGTAATACTTGGAGAAGGTTCCCAGGGAGGGGAAAATTGGACAGATCCTAGGGGACTGGTGAACTGATGGGGTAAAACAGGGAGTTAGCACTGCAAAGGCTTTACAAAACAGTTGTTGTTGTTGTTAGGTGCCGTCGAGTCGGTTTCCGACTCATAGCGACCCTCATAGGGTTTTCAATGGCTGAGTGCTTCGGGATTGCCTTGGGAGTGGATTGCCAGGCCCTTCTCCCATTTTTGCGGTACTGGGAATTGAACTCCGGGCCTCAGAGACTGCAACGCAGCGCTCTACCCACTGAGCTAAATCCCAGCCCTACAAAACAGTAGTATAGGGGAAATCTCTGCACAAGTAGAACTCTGGGGAATTACACAGTTTCCTTCCATTTTCAGTAGTCCTCTGATTAGCTCATGTGCTTTGAAGAAAATACCAGGGATAGTGGAAAGAAACAGGTGATATTAGAAGAAAGAAGACCTGATACTCGTACAGGGATGAAGATAGTATCTCTTCACATCAACCAGCCTCAAAAATTTTATGATGCATAGGGCACTGGTTTAGTCCTTAGAAGGTTCCTGCCTCAGGTATTTGGAAGAACAAGCCATGGATTAAATAATGCTGGGTTCTCACCTAACAATTCTTAAGCATAATACTCAAAGGATCAAACTGTCTCCAAGTACATTAATTGCACACCAAAACAAAATTTAAAAATATGTATACATACATAATATATGCAGTAGCTGAAAAGATGAAAATTAAAGGCTCTGCAGTCTAACAAAAATTATCAGACAAAAGAAGAAGATAATGGAGAAAACTCAATAGAAATGAAACTGGATATGACATAGAGGTGAGAGTTAGCAGAAAGTTGAGTTATTTAGATTCAACATACAGAGAACAGGGAAAAAAAGATTAACAAGATAAATTTGAAGGGTTTTGTTCTGATTGTTGTGGTTTAATATTAAACACACTGAACATCTAAAAATGAAAGCTAAAAGTTTTGAGCAAAGATACTGAATGCGATGAACAGTAAGTTAGATAATGAAGATAAAAATATTAGGTAGATTGAAGGAAAATAATTAAAATCACAGAAGATAAGAAATAAAATATTTTAATAAACAAATATGGAATCAAAGATCTTAAAAAATATAGCTAATAAACATGGAATTAAAGCTCTTAAATGGGGCAGGGAGAAAAATATTTTTCAAATTTTAAAAATATCTAAAATCCAGAAATTCACTGAGCTCTATGAAGCCCAAGAAAAAGACGCTTGCATTAAACAACAGCTAGGCATGTTCGTATGACTATTAACACTTTGTTTTATGAAGGATTGCTGTGAAGTGTGTAATGCTATTGGACAGCATTTTATTCACAATAGAAACTCTGTAAGTAGAGGTCAGTTATCTCAGATGCTGCTGCTGTTTGATCAAATAAGTTTTGATCTATTCTAAGTTTGTTGTTGTTTTAACCATGTTTATAAAATCTTCACAAGGCATAGTTTCATTTTTTCTAGTTATTTTTAAATGATATGGGTAGGGGCTAGGGCTGCAAAGGGGGGACTTGCCCACTTTGGTCCTGTCATGTCTTTAAACATTTTTTGGCCTTTCTTTGCATAGTTCCTATCTCAAGGAATCACTTTCTTTGATCACCCGCATGTAAATCATCATCTATTAAGGTTTTTTCATGAGATTGCATCAATTTGCTCACATCTTCAGACTATACTTTCAGTTCTACTTCTCTTTCTATTCCACTACATCTGCAGCTACTCACACCATTGAAGTCTTAAAACCCACCAAAATCATCTATTAGGGCTCAAATCACTTTATTCTGAATTTGTGTTAATATTAATAGTTTGGCCTCCTCCTATGAAACATAGTGTTCTTAATGGCACCTAGAATAACGAATCCTTTCCACAAGATCATTAGTGGTTTTGGCCTGATCCATCAGAAGCATCACCATTTATGGCAGCTACAGCCTGACTAAACATATTTCTAGTGCTGTTAGGTACATGGAGTCTGGTCTGACTCATAGTGACCCTCACAGGGTTTTCAAGGGCTGTTTTTTTGTTTGTTTGCTTGTTTTTGGAATAGCTTTGGGAGTGGATTGGCATGTCCTTCTACTCTTTATTTTTTTATTTATTTATTTTTTTTGTGGATCAAACCCAGGTCCTCAGAAAGTGCAGTGCTGCACTCTCTCTGATCCTGAGTTTGATTCCCAGTACTGAAAAAATGGGAGAAGGACAAGGCAGTCCACTCCTGAGGCAATCCAGAAACCCTATGATTATTGATATGATCTGTACATGACTTAAGGACACCTAACAAATATATATATATATATATATATATATATCAACAATATATATATATGTGTGTGTATATATATGTATATATATGCATATATGTATATATGTATATATGTATGTACATATATATGTATATATGTATATATATATGTTGTGTGTATGTGTGTGTGTATATATATATATATATATACACACATATATATATACAACAAATATATGTTGTTGTTGTTAGGTGCCGTCGTGTCGGTATCCAACTCATAGCGACCCTCATAGGGTTTTCAATGGCTGTTTTGGGATTGCCTTGGGAGTGGATTGCCAGGTCCTTCTCCCGTCTTTGTGGTGCTGGGAATTGAACTCGGGTCCTTAAAGACTGCAGGGCAGCTCTCTACCAACTGAGCTAAATCCCAGCCACAACAAATATATATATATATTTGTTGTTGTTGTTGTTGTTGTTGTTGTTGTTAGGTGCCCTCGAGTCGGTATCCGACTCATAGGGACCCTCATAGAGTTTTCAATGGCTGTTTCGGGATTGCCTTGGGAGTGGATTGCCAGGTCCTGCTCCCATTTTTGTCGTGCTGGGAATTTAACTCGGGACCTCAGAGACTGCAGCACAGTGCCCTACCAATTTACCAAATATATATATATATTTGTTGTTGTTGTTGTTGTTATTGTTAGGTGCCCTCGAGTCGGTATCCGACTCATAGCGACCCTCATAGGGTTTTCAATAGCTGTTTCGGGATTGCCTTGGGAGTGGATTGCCAGGTCCTGCTCCCATTTTTGTCGTGCTGGGAATTTAACTCGGGACCTCAGAGACTGCAGCGCAGCGCCCTACCAATTTACCAACTGAGCTAAATCCCAGCCCACATATACATATATATATATATAACAAAGACTTAAAAGGGCTTCTCTCTTCTCTTCAGAGGCCCACACTTATGTCTTAAATGTGTAATATTAAACTCACTAGTCTTGTTTCACTCTCTGATTTATCCTGAAATTTCTTCAATGAAGCCAAGGACGCACTTTAACCTAAGTAGAAGTATCCACAAGGGAAAGTTTCCAGCAAGGTGGCAATGCTGGCATGCATAGCTTACTGCCACTGACAAAAATATTTATTCTGTCTTCAAGGTTGACTCTACTCTGAGGAGGCAAACTTTTCTCAGTTAGTTTTTGAGTTCCTTCAAACCTGTGGGACTCATTTTCCAGCACTATATCTGAGAGTGTTTCTCTGCTATTCATAGGATTTTGAAGGGCTAGTTGTTTCTGGAGTGGGCCGCCAGGTCCTGCTTCCTAGTTTTTCTTAGTCTGTAAGCTCAATTGAAACCTGTCCACCGTGAGTATTCTGGTAACTGTAAAACCTGTTGTATAGCTTTCAGCACCACAGCAACATGCAAGCTGCCACAGTATGGAAAACAGACAGACACATTGGGTGCCAAAGTCATGAATAGTATTTAATGAAGCAATTAGCCAAATGGTCATTAAATGTTTATAAAGGTTTTCAATGTTATTCCTTATCAACAAATACAAATTGAAATTTCAACCAAATCAACTATAAACCCATGTGAAGGCTAAAATTATATAGATAGACAATATCAAGGTCCAATAAGGTCTGAAAAAAGAGATGTCTCATATATTGTTAATGAAAGTTTAAATTACATTAATCACTTTGGAAAACTCTATGACAGTATTTCCTGAAATTAAACATGGTCTTACTCAGTGACCCAAGAACATTAATTCTGGGCATATTCCCAAAAGACAGTACTTATGTCAACCACATTAACATATTGCATATTATTTAAAGCCTGAGAAGACATAGATATCCTCTAACCAGTAGGCTGTGTTAATAACTCATGTTATGTTCATATAATAAAATCTTATAAAGATTAAAATAAAACAAATGCTGAAATATGGAACATGAACAAACTCTCAAAAACATAATGCAAATAACAATAAGCCAATCACACACAAAAAAACATATATTCTATGATTCCTTTTATAAGAAAGACAAGAGCTGCTGATTCTTTTATAATAATCAAATAGAAAATGATTGTCTTTACAGGACAGGTACAATTCAATAGGAGTTGTTGTTGTTGTTAGGTACCGTCGAGTCGGTATCCGACTCATAGCAACCCTACATACAACATGCGAAACACTATTGTCAGTGCTTCTTTGCTGTTCATAGGGTTTTCAATGGCAGATTGATTATTGGGAGCTAGTTGCCAGGTCCTGCTCCCAAGCCTGCAGTATCTGGTGTTCCCAGGCGGTCTCCCATCCAAGTACTAACCAGGCCTGACCCTGCTTAGCTTCCGAGATCTGATGGGATCGGATGCCACAGGGCTACGGCTGCAGGCACTCAATAGGAGTAGAGGAGTAAATTCTTCAGGAATACTAGAAATTTCTTGTGTTCAATCTAGATTTTGATTCCATGGGTAGAATATACACATATGTGTTACACATGCAAATATGTAATTGGTCACTAAACTATACATGCATCTATTATATACATTATGATGGCATATGTGAATTTTACTCAAAATAGACGATTATATTCAAACAAAAAATATATACTTATAAACATATTTAAATTCTTTTAAATATAATTTTTATATTTTAAAAATAGACAAAAATGAGAAAATTATAGATACATATAATTTAAACCTTCTGTTTTCACGGACTCAAAACATGAAATATGATACATTTGGAAATGTTCTTTAACCACCAAATCAGAAATTACAATATGTTTGTTTTTGCAAGAAACTTTGTGATATGTGAGGTGTTATTTGCACTTTTTTTCACTTTGTGCATGTCATTTTTTAAAAACCTGAATAAAGCTTTCTAGAGTCTATAGAATTTTTCATGTTGTGGACATTTAATAAGAATTAATTGCATCAAATAATTATCTGAGATGTAATAGTATTTTGAAATTACTATTGCCATAGTAAACAAAGCTAGGAATTACTTAAAGCAATAAGGCTAGATTTTATTCAATAACTGTTACATTAGGGTAGAGAATCCAGCATGAACAGGACTCAAACAAGATTTTTGATAAATGATGAAGTGTTTTCATGGGAGAATGACAGAAGAGAAAGCGGGAACACAGAGATCTAAACAGAATTAGGGACTTTTTTGATATGTTCCTTTGTGTTTTACACTATATCCATATTTCAGTGAACAGGTAAGCGAATGGTCAGAAAATTCATCATAACTACATTTTGCATTTCAGTATAATCAACCACATTCAAATATAATTGTATCACAAATTTATAATAGTTACAGAATGCTGGAACTTGCATTTCTGACATAGTACAGTCTTATTTTAGATTTCTTGAAAGACAAATAAGGACTATATTTAAGAGGCCATATTTCATTCATATTATATCTGAGGTACCATACCATTTGCACTAGGCTGTTTTTGCTGTTGTTAGGTGCCATTGACTTGGGTCTAACTCCTAGCAACCCTCATAGGGTTTTCAATGGCTGAATGTTTTGCAAGTGGACTGCCACATCCTTCTTCCATTTTTGCAGTACTGGGGATGGAAACTGGATCCTCAGAAAGTGCCAAGCTGCACTCTACCAACTTAGCTAAACCCCAGCTTTGCGAAGTTCATGGAAAGCAGCCTAGAAAATCATAAGATTTGCATAGTAATTTTACGATAGATAAAAAATCAACTAATTGGTCTTATTCTTTTTAAAAATTTTTCTACTCTCATCAAAGAAATAAAATGGTACATATACAAATAAAATTTTTGAAATAAAAAAGTGAATGTGGCAATATTCTGAATATCCTCCTTAAAATAAAATTCTTAGATGCTAACAGAGAGCAAAAATTGTGTTTGGAGAAGGAAATGAAATGTTGAATTTGGCCCTTGCAATTAGGTGGTGATTACTGGAATAAAAAACCAACACTGTCATGAATGAAGATTATTAGGCAGAAAGAAATAGATGATAATACCTATAGAAAAATGGAACTATTGACTTTCAGATGTAAATAGAGACATTTGCTAAGCTAGTAAAATAGAAACAAACATGAAAAAACAAGCTTTCAATATGTTTTTGATGTCATAATACAATTGCCTTGTTTGTCCCTGTATATTTTTATGAATTATTTACATGCATATCTGACAATCATCCTGAATTGTCTTATTCTAAGAAACTCAATGTAGAAAACAGTCTATTCCCAAATCT
>VMDO01042763.1:0-10333 GCA_007922755.1 Pedetes capensis | reverse complement strand
ACCAAAGCGGGAAAATTTAGCTGAATGGTTTCACAACATTGTGTTTTTAGATGAAACTACATATTTACATATGCTTAAAGCATCAGATATTTCTTTAAACCTGAATCAACATAGCAGATTTTTTTTAAAGCCCTAGGTATCATGGAAAAAAGGGCAGTTTTTCATTTTTGTTTTTGTTTTGTACAAAGGCCTATATGTTATCTTTACTGATTAAAGATTTTCTTTGAGTATAGCATTTAAAAAGTCTGAAATGTATGAAGCATCAACAAGATTTCACAGATTCACATGCAGAAATGGAGCATATAAAATGTTATTATATGAACCTTTAACTCCCATGACAAATGAGTCCATTAAACCAACTCATTTGAAATGTACACTTAAAAATAACTCATCATTTTTGCCCTTCAAAAGAAGCAGCAATACATAATGCTACTGGACTTTTGGAATGGTAAAGTAAGGTATTCACAAAAAAATAAAATTGGTCAAATTTATCAGAAACAAATTTTTCAAGACTCTGAAATTTGTCCAAGGGCATAGAACAAATTGAGAAAAGTTTCTTCAAGAAATCAGCTAAACTTCAACAGGGACAAAGGACATATGTGGCTTACTAACATGATACTGCTGCTACTATTTCTAAGTCACACTATGCAGTTATGGTAGCTTTTCCAGTAGACTGCACATTGTGAGGATTTGACCACGCTATTGATAGGTTACTGTCTTGATTTCAAGTAAGCATAACAACTGATGCTTAATGCCATTGTCAAAATAAATAGTAACCTTGCTGACAACCAGTTGGGTAGGCAGCTCCTCCTTAGATGAATATATGGATATGTATATATAGAAAGTAATAACCAGGAAAACATGTACTAACTGAAATTTGGGTATGTACCTCAAAGCACACATAAACATATTAGCAAAGAGTGAAAATTGTATTTACTTAGTTTATGAATAAAATTTGTTCAATCACTGGATTACCACCAAATTTTAATGACCTAGAGGGAACTGCTCTGAAATCAGACATAAAAATAAAAGCAATAATATAATATTTAGGAATAGGGTTAAGATGGAGGACAGAAAGCACCCTCTGTGGGATGTGGTGAATCAGGAGAGTTAAAATAGCCAAACATAGACTTATTCATTTTTGTTGTTGATGTTATGTGCTGTACAGTCTGGTCCAACGCATAGAGACTCTATGTACAACAGAATGAAACACTCCCTGATTTTATGCCAAGCATATGATCTTTTTCACGTTTAAGCTTATTGTTGCAGACACTGTGTCAATCCATGTAGTACAGAGTTATGCTTTTTTTCATTGACCTGTCAGCCTCCTAAAAATGATGTCCTTCTATAAGGATTGGTCCCTCCTGACCATATGTCCAAAATATGTAAGCCACAGCTTAGCCATCCTTGCTTCCAAGGAACACTCTAGTTACACTTTTAGGACAGATTTCTTGGTTCATTTTGCAGTCCATAGTGTACTCAATATTCATCTTCAGCACCGTAATTCAAAATTCTCACTTCTTCTCATGTCTCCCTTACTCACTGTCCAGCTTTAAAAACTATATGACGTAACTAAAAATACCATGGCATGAGTCAGGTGCACCCTCATATTCAAGGTGACATCTTTATTTTCAACACTTTAAAAGGGTCTTTTGCAACAGGTTTTCCTAATGCAATCCATCTTTTGATTTCTTGACTGCTACTTCTGTGGGTGTTGTATATAGAAACAAGTGAATCAAAATTTGGGACAACCTCAAACTTTTATTCACTTATCATGAAGTTGGGTACTGACCCAAGTGTAAGGATTTTTGCTTTGTTGATGTTGAGGTGTAATCCATACTGAAGTCTGTGTTCCTTGATCTTCATTAGAAAATGTTTCAAATTCTCTTCACTTTCAGCAAACAGAGTTGTGGGATCTGCATGACTCAGGTTGTTGATGAGTTTTCTTCCACTCATGATGCTGTGTTCTTCTTCATAAAGTCCAGTTCCTCAGATTATTTTTCAGCACAGAGATTAAAAATGTATATCTGAAGATTACAGCCCTGATATATACCTTTCCTGACTTTAAAACAAATAGAATTTTCTTGTTCTGTTTGAACTGCCTTTTGGTCTATGTACAGGTTCCTCATGAATAAAATTAAGTGCTCTGGTATTCCCATTCTTCACAACATTATCCATGATTTCTAATGATCCACATTGTGAAGTACATTTGCATAGTCTATAGAACACAGATAGTCATCTTTTGGCATTCTCTACTTTCAGCTAATATCCATCTGACATCAGCAATGATGTCTCTGGTTCCATGCCCTCTTGTGAATCCAGCTTGATTTTCTGCCAATTTCCTGTCTATATACCACTGTAGTCACATTTGAAAGATCTTTACCAAAATTTTGCTTGTGGGTGATAATAATGACATCTTTTGAAAATTTCCACATTCTGTAGGATTGCCTTTCTTGGGAATAGGCACAAATATGGCCTCTTTTAGTCAATTGGCCATGGATCTGTTTTCAAAATCTCTTGACATAAACCAGTTAGCATCTCCAGTGCTACATATTGAAGTATGTTTATTGGTAGTCTATTGATTCCTAGAACCTTGTGTTTTGTCAATTCCTTCAAGGCAATTTCCACTACATTCTTCAGTACCATTCATTGCTGGTCATATGCAGCCTCTTGAAATTGTTGGTCATTCACCAATTCTTTCTGGTATAATGGCTCTGTGTATTCCTTTCATCTTCTTTTGAATTTTCCTGCATTGTGTAATATTTTCTCTGTAGAATCCTTCACTATTGCTACTTGAGGCTTAAGTTTTTTTCTTCAATCCTTAAGATTGAGAAAAACAGAGCATGTTCTTCTCTTTTGGATTTCTATCTCCAGCTCTTTCCACATGTCATATTTGATTTTGTCTTCTAGAGTTGCCCATTGAAATCTTCTGTTTAGTTCTTTCACTTCTTCCTAACTTCATTTGCCTTTAGCTCCTGGTCATTCAAGAGCCAGTTTCAGTATCTTTTGACATTTAATTTGGTCTTTTCTTTTTTCCTGTCTTTTAAATAACCCTTTGCTTTCCTCATGAATGATGTCTTTGATGCCATGTCACAACTCCTCTGGCGTTCTATTGTTAGTGTGTAATGTAAGAAACCTGTTTTTGAGATGGTCTCTAAATTCAGGTGGGATGTACTCAAAGTCATACCATGGGTTTTGTATACTTATTCTAATTTTCTTCAGTTATGCTTTGAAAGGGCGTATGAGCTGTTGATGGTCTGAACCAAAATTAGCACTTGGTCTTGCTTTGATTTTTGATATTGAGCTTTCCCTTTGTCTTTTTTCCATAAATGTAGTTAATTTTGTTCCTGTATGTTCCATCTGGTGATTTCCATGTGTATATTCACCATTTATGTAAATGAAAAAATGTATTTGCAATGAAAAGATCATTAGTCTGACAAATTTCTACCATGCAAACTGCAACATATTTTCTGTCACCAAGGCCATATTTTCCAACTACTGAGTCTTCTTTGTTTTCAACTTTTGCATTCCAGTTACCAATAGTTATCTGTACAACCTGATTCCATGTTTGATCTATTTCAGGTTGCAGAATCCTGTAAAAATCTTCCCTATCTTCATTTTCTGTCTTAATGGTGGGTGTATAAATTTGAATAATAGTCATATTGTGTAAGAGATTATCTGTATACCCCTGGGGTGGACCAGGAGGGTGCCCAGGTTGAGGCTTGCTCAGTACCAGCTGAGGACTGAGCCCTCCTCAGATCCTGCCCTGATCCTGCTTCTCCCACTTCTGGTGACCCTTAACCCAGAAACCTGGACTGGGACCTATTTGACTCACTAAGAGCCAAAATGGCTGCAAAGTCCCAGTTCACCCTTCACCTACTTTACTCCTACCCCTCTCACTGAGTGATCCAAGGTGGCCCCTAAACAGCCCAGCTCTGGTGTGGCCTCATTCAATCTGATTGGCTGCCTGGAGCCACCTGATTTGTTGGAAAAGGAAGCTCAGTGATTGGCCTGGCCCAGGCCTAACTCCCCTATCAAAATTTTTCTTTTACAAATCCCTAGTTAAATAACTGCCACACCCAATAGAAGCCACTCCCTGATTGGCTATTTCTGGGTCCACGCCCCATTCATAGAAGCTATATAAATCACCACTCAAACTACTAACTCCCCTTTCGTCCCTTACATTTTTGATCCTCCCCTGTCACCTGCTCTCCACGCCCTTTCAAACCTGACACACACACCCTACTCCTGAAACCTGCAACCTCGAGCACCACCAGTGAAGATATCTGAGGACTATAAGCAAGACTTCATGTCAAGCCTAGAGCCTCTGAAGTGGCGAAGGCTCCAAGCAAGACATGAAGAGCTCTCTGCTTTTCTTCTTCTGCCTTGGGAAGGAGGAGAACAGAGAAGGAGAACTGCGAGAGGCAACAGGAGACACACTGTGGGACACTTTCATTGGGCATCATTATGCTGCACCCCCTTTTGTTCACCTTGGTAGGTGCAGCTTAATAAATTCTGTTCCTGTTTGCAAGAGGCTCCCGAAGTCCTTCTTTGGCACCACTGGCTCTTGCCTATTTCCAAGGGTCCCTGAGTACCAGTGTTGAGGCAAGCTCCATTACCTCACCAGGCTGGAGGAACCCCCAAAATACTGGCCTTCCTTGTAGGTGTATGGGTATTATTCTACCACTGACAGCATTGTACTTCTGGATAGATGTTGAGATGTGTTTTTTTGAAAATGAATGAAGCCTCATTTCCCTTTAATCTCTCATTCCTGGCATAGTAGTCAATATGATTGTTCATCTGATTCATGATGTCCAGTGGCAGTCCATTTTAGATCACTGATGCCTCAAATGTCAATGTTTATGTGATCCATTTCCTTTCAGATGATTTCTAATTTTCCTAGATTCATACTATGTACATTCCCTGTTCTAAATATTAATATATGTTTACAGTTGTCCTTCCTCATTTTGTATTGTGTCATATTAGCAAATGGAGGTGCCTGGTGGTTTATTCCATTCCTGTCATTAAGGTAGACTCTCCTTTGAGGAGTCATGTCTTCCACAGTCATTTGTTAAGTGCCTTCCAATCTGAGATGCTCATTTTCTCGCACTATATCTGACAGTATTTCTCTGCTATTCATAGGCTTTTCAATGATTAATTGTTTCAGAAATGCATTAGTCATATCCTCTTTCCTAGTTTGTCTTAGTCTGGAAGCTCAGCTGTAACCTGTCCACCATGAGTGACCCTACTGGTATCTGTAATACTAGTAGAATAGCTTTCAGCATCACAGCAATGTGCAAGGCCCCACAATATGGCAAAATGACAGATATTATGGGGAGACTTTATCCTGAACAGAGAGAAATAGCAAAAAAATCAGAAAACAATAAGGAGTTGAGAACATAATCTCAGATAAAAATAACAAAAAGATAATGCAGAGAGATATAGTGAGACAGTTCTCCAAAGAAGAAATAGAAATGTCCAAAAATTTATGAAAAAATATTCAATATTTCCTTAACCTTCAGAGAAATGCAAATTAAAACTGCACTGAGAATCAATCTCATCTCTGTCAGCATTGCTAGTATCAATAAAACAAACAACAAAAAATGCTGGTGTGGATGTAGGGAAAGAGGTTTACACTGCTTATGGGACTGCGAATTAGTTCTAGGCAGTATCAAAATCAGTATGAAAGATCCTCAGAAAACTAAAAGTAGAACTATATGATCCAGCTCTACTACTTCTAGGTATATACCCAAATGGAGATAATTCATCATAAAGGCAGGGGTTTAGCTCATTTGCTAGAGTGCTGCTCTGTACACTCTGAGGCCATGGGCTCAGTCCCCAGCACTGCTAAAATGTGAGCTTGGATACAGGCTCTACATAATTAGTCAAGGTAAGACAACAAATAAATCAAAGAAACAATAAATATTAACAATGGAACATCCCATTGTTGAATTCGTATCTGTAGACATTGAATCACCGTGGTTACTGTGATTTGAACAATATACAATGTATCCACATATCAAAACATTACATGATACCCCATAAATAAGTGCCAATTTTATGTATCAGGTAAAAATGAAAAAGGAAACCTCAAGTAAATAAATAATTATAAAAAACAAACAAATAAATTAGAAAGCTAACCAATTTTCAAAATAACAAAATACATGCCATACAAAGAAACTGAAAGATATAACCCATACACAGTTAGAAAAATTCAAGAGAATCTGTTTCTATTGGTGGTTAGATGTTAAGTTTAGTAGAAAAAGTACTTCAAGTTGCCTATTATAAATATGTTCAAAGACATAAAACATACTTAAATAGTCAAAGTATGTTGATAATGACTCACACAACAAAGAACATCAATACAGATGCTGAATTTATTGTTTAAAAGCAACAAATAAATACTTTGCAGTTGACATGTATAATAAATATAAAGAAAAATGATAGATTCAATAGTAGGTTTCAACTGACAGAGGAAAAAAAATCAACAAACTTTATAATAAATCAATAGACATTGTCCAATGTAAAGAATAAGAAAAACAAATGAGAGATTAATAAATATCTCATAGACTTGGGGGCCACAATAATTATACTACTGCATTCATAATCAGATTTTTAGAATAACCACAGTGACAGAAAAAGACAGATAGAATAACTGAATAAATAATATCCAAAGCTTTCCCAAATTTGAAGGAGAATATTAATCTACATGTCTATGAAGCTCAACAAAGTCAATGTAGGATAAACATATAGATACATAGACATAGATACATAGGTACATAGACATAGGTACATAGATACATAGATACATATGTAGGTCTTAGATACTAAGACCTACATATAGAAAAGTTACTGAAAGACAAAATACAGACAATCATGAAAGAAAAAATCTCATCTCATATAGAGGGGGAATGGTGTGTAGCTCATTAGATAGAGTGCTGCTCTGTGGTCTCTGAGAACACAGGTTTGATCCCAAGCAGCAAAAAAACAGGAGAAGGATACGGCAGTACCAAGCAATCCCAAAATAATCAACCACTGAAAATCCTATGAGGGTTACTATGAGTCAGATGTGATTCCATGGCAACTATCAGCAATAAATTTAGAGGAACAAAGTAAGATAAATAGCTGTCTAATCAGGAATAATGGCCAAGATGCAGTTGTTTGGCATATTCAATATGCTGGGGGAATATCTGCTATGTATTTTATATCCAGCAAAATTTTCTTTCAAAAGTTAAGATATAGTAAGTGTGGTGGCATATGCCTGTGATGCTAGCACTGATAAGACATAGAAAGGAGGATTACAAGTTTGAGGCCACCCTAGACTGCATACCAAGATCTGATCTCAAAAATATTAAGATATAAAAAGTCACTCCTACATAAGCAAAGATAGAAAAAGTATAGCAAACAGACCTGACATAATAAATACTAAATTGCTTCATAGTGAAGAAACAGTATAACCAGAAGAAATAAATAATATTGTTAAATTTAGATGTGTAAACAAGAGTATAAAGATTTTTCTTCATGTAACTATTTTAAATGGGAATTGTATGACACCATAATTATATACTATGCACGTACAAAATTTTATTGTTTTATTTACAACAAAATGATACAGTACATGGGACAATAAAAGCATAAAGGAGTGGAATGAAAATCAAGCATCACTGAAGCAAATTTTTTCACATTTATTGAAATTAAGTTTGCATAACTCAGAATTGCAAGAGGCTATTGACTGAATAGGGACTGGGATTTAGCTCAGTTGGTAGAGCACCGCTCTGTGGTCTCTGAGGTCCTGAGTTCCATTCCCAGCACCGCAAAAATGGGAGAAGGATGTGGCAATCCACTCCCAAGGCAATCCCGAAACAATCAGCCATTGAAAACCCTATGAAGGTCGCTATGAGTCGGACACGACTTGCTGGCACCTAACAACAACAACAACAATTGACTGAATAGGTTACCCCCCAAATTCACATATTGCAGCCCTAAACGTAAAGTGACTCCAGATGAGGACAGAGATTATAAAAGGTAATTAAGATTAAATGATATCAGAAACAGAGAATCTTAATCTGATAGGATTGGTGGGTTTATAAGAAGAGGAAAATCTCCATCCCACCTCTCCCTTTTATTCCCTCTGCTTCTCCTTCTCCCTTTCTCTTTCTCCATGGTCATATGCAAAGGAAAAACCATATAAGTGGAGCCTTCAAGACAGGAGAAGAGAACTCACTACAACCTGACCATACTGACGACCTAATTTGAATGTTCAGTCTCCAGAATGGTGAAAAAGCAGATTTCTGTTGCTTAAGCCACTTAGTCTATCCTATTTTATTTTGGCAACCCACACAAATTACTGCATGAGCTCTGTAACAATTACAATAGCTTGAATATAGTTTTAGTGTGTCCCAGAATGTTTTGCATATTAAAATTTAATCTCCATTGTGAGGTATTAAGAAGGTGGGAAATTATTCTGACTGTAATGTTTACAGTTAGAGGCTTTGGATCAGTACCCTTTCAACAGTTTTGAAGGCAAAAAGTCAGATATGGATGAGAATTGCATAGGAATTTGATTTGTGGTGGAGATTTAGTTTTTGGAAAAATTGAACCACTGTACATGTAGTAAAAAAATGCAGTAGTGTGGATTAGATTCAATATTATATGTTAATTAAAACAAAGTAAACTCACACAGAGGGATTAAAGTAGCTTGGCAAAAAAGTGTCTTTGAAACTAAAAATTAGTGAAAGACAAATAGAGGAGTGGAGATAATATACATATAAAAACAAAGTATAAAAGAACATACATAAATCCTCAATGAAATACTTGAAAACTGATTCCACAACAGTTTGAAAGTATAATATAGAATGCTTGGTTATCCAGGGATGCAAGGTTCATTTAACCTTAAAAAACAAACTAATCTAATACACTTTATTAATTGAAAAAAATATATAAAATAACATGATCACTTAAGAAATGAGAAAATATTTGACAAAATCAAACACTAATTGAATAAGGGACATCTTTGAAAAATCCACAGCAGAAATCAGGGTTAAGAATGAAAGACTGCTTTCTGCCTAATATTGCAAATAATGCCAAGATGTCTGCTCATATTATTTCTATTTAACATTTTAATAGTGGTTTTAGTTGGTATAATAAAACAAAAAGGAGGGGGAGTGAAACAGAGAGAGAGAGAGAACGAGAGAGAGAGAGAGAGGAAAAGAGAGACTGACAGAGAAATAAAGAATAAAGATTGGAAAAGAAGTAAACAAAATCATTATTTACAAATGGCATAGTCCTGTATATAGAAAATACTAAAAATCCTCTCAGACAAACAAATGCAAACTATTGGAACTGATAAACCTGTTCAGCAAAATTGCAGTGTACATGAACAGTGCATAAAAATCAAACACATTTCTATACAGTAGCAATAAACAATCTGAAAATGAAGGGAAACAATTCCATTCATAATATGAAAAAGAAAAAATACTTATACATAAATTTAACAAATGATTTGTTATACATTTTCATTGAAAACTACAAAGAAATGGTGAGGGAAATTAAAGATGACTTTTTAAATTAAAACAGAAAATCTGCTTGTTATTTGGAGGATCAGCAGTGATAAAATAGAAATATTCCTCAAATTGATTAGTATACTATAAGTGATTCTTACCAAGATTTTACTGAAAACATTGAAGTAGCTAAATCCCAAACTATCCTTTCACCAAAGCAATGAATAAGCTGGTTGACTGTCAAAATCAACTTTCTCTGATCCCTGGGATTATATGAAAAGCAACTATCGGAGAAATGTTGAATGAAAAAAAAATTGAATTTAAGTAAAAGAACTCTATATTATTTCAAGTTACTTTTTAACATTCTCTCCTCCATTTTACTTTGAAGATGTTGTTGTTGTTGTTAGGTGCCATCGAATCCTGTCTGACTCATAGCAATCTTCATAGGGCTTTCAATGGCTGATTGCTTGAGGATTGTCTTTGGGAGTGGACTGCCACATTCCTCTCCCATTTTTACAATTTAGATCCTCAGAAATTGTGGAGCAGCACTCTACCAACTAAGCTTAACCCTAGCCCACTTTGAAGATAGAAGCCTGCATTTACATGCAGGTGATTGGAATCAGAAGTACACATACAGTGTTTATTCTCAAAGAGTCGTGTTTGTTTATGTTGGGCAGTATGATGACTTTCTTAATGATATGAGCCCAAAGTCTTACATTTGTTTAGCCTATCATAATGTCTTTTCAGGGCTCAGGAAGCAACCTGGCAAAATTAAAACAAATGTATCATCCCTTGCTTGCTTGGGGCATGGGATAACATTCAGGGAAAGTAAA
>VMDO01042762.1:0-10336 GCA_007922755.1 Pedetes capensis | reverse complement strand
CGGGCAGGGTGACAGTGTGATGTCAAGGTTGCATGCTGTGTTGGGTCCGGCTCCCCTGGGTGTGTGGGCAAAGTCCCCTCCGAGTCTCCAGGATTCTATCCTGCCATCTTGTCCTGTGCTATAGTCGCGCTCAGAACTTCACCGCTGGCGGTGAACTGCTCCGCCAGTTTCCGCCGAAAAGGATCTCCCCGGCCGCGCACGATTTAGCCACCTCCACAAGCCCCCTGACCTCTCCGCAGCACAGTGGGGGCTCACCTCTGATGTGTCTGGGATCCGGGCATATGTGTGCCCAATTTTCTGTGGAGTTCGCGACCGTGAAGTATTAACTAGGTAACATTAAACCCTGTGGGGGAGTTATGGTGGTGTAACTCAGTAGTGGGAGAAGGACCCAGCAACCCACTCCCCAAAATCAATCTGCCATTGAAAACCCTATGAACAGCAGAGAAGCACTGACAATAGTGTTTCCCCTGTTGTATGTATGGTTGCTATGAGTAGGATACCAACTCGAAGGCACCTAACACCAACAGCTCAGTAGTAGGGCACTTGCCTAGTACTGAGAAAAAAGAAGAAAGATACTCTATGGTATATCCTAGAAATCTGTGCTTCAAATATTAATCATATATATTTAATTTTTTTGTGTGTATGGCATTAGGGATTGAACCCAGAGCACTCCACCACTGAGCTGCACTCTCAGCCCCTTTATTATTTATTCTGAGACAAGGTCTTGTTAAGTTGCATAGGCTCTCTTGGATCTCAAACTCGAGATCTTTTTACCTCAACCTCCTGAGGCACTGGGATTACAGGTGTGCACCACCATGCCTGGCTTATTGTTGCTAGTGCCATCTGTAGGGTACTGCCTAGAGAGGCAATTTGCCCTGGAGCCTATCTAGGCTCCCTTGGAGGTCTGAGCCTTGTTCCCCAGGCAATCACCTTTGCCCTACATCTAGGAACTCAGGGTCATTGAGCTCCCCAAGATGGTACTGGCATCTAATCCCTTGTCTCAGACCCCTTGACACTGATTGGCTGTTTCCAAACCCCTGAACGGCTCCTGATTGGACCGTTTGGGAACCACCTCTGATTGGCTGAAACCCGTATGGGGTGATTGCCTCTGATTGGTCCCCGGCTAGCCCCAGGAGAGTATATAAGGGCGGTACACGGAGCCGTCTGGGTCCATTCCATTGACCAGGACAGACAACGAAACAATAAAGAGCTGTTGGAGAAGAGCGCTGGGAGTTGGTGTCTTCACTGGGAAGAAAAGAAGCAAGGAGCCTCTGTGGGCAGAAGCCTCTGAGCCTGCCTTTCTCAAGGCTTCTCAGAGCAGCTGTGGGCATAAGCCTCCTTTCTGGGCGGCACGTCTCCTGGGTGCCTGGCTCCCCCTCACCAGAAGACCCATCTTTGGTGGCTGGTTCCTGCTCACGACCGGAGTGAGTCCAGCGGCAGGGCGACGCCCCACAGCCATCGAGTCAGGTCCTACTCATAGTGACCCTCATAGGGTTTTCACTGGCTGCTTGTTCCAGCATTGCTTCCATTTTTGCAGTGCTTGATATCGAAACTGGGTCCTCAGAGGGTGGAGCATCACTCTACCAACTGAGCTAAACCCAAGCACCTGTGCCTGGCTGGAGATATTTTAAAAGTTTTTCATGCACTCAGATTATCCCAGCTTGAAAAATACCTGAAAATCTAAAGTCTTATCCCATAAAAAGTCTTAAAATTACAAACTCTTACTGCAAAAGTTTTAACTAGTAACAGAATTTGAAAACTACCACCAAAATAAAAAGCACAATCTCAGAATTCTTACACAATTCATGTATTTTTGAGACTTCATCTGCAATCACTATAATAGTTTCCTTAATTGTTGTTACGTGCTGTCGAGTCGGTGTCCAACTCATAGCGACCCTACATACAACAGGGGGAACACTATTGTCAGTGCTTCTCTGCCGTTCATAGGGTTTTCAATGGCAGGTTGAGTTTTGGGAATGGGTTTCCGGGTCTTTCTCCCAAGCCTACAGCACCTGGTGCTCCCAGGCAGTCTCCCATCCAAGTACTAACCAGGCCCAGCCCTGCTTAGCTTCCAAGATTTGATGGGATCGGATGCTACAGGGATACAGCTGCAGGCTTGTTTCCTTAATTAGACACTAGTAATTTTGCTTCCCCAAATTGACCTTATTCTTCATGTATTTAAGACTAGATTTTCATGTATTAGGTTTAGATGACAGTGACTGGAAATCATGTTTATGAGGATCTTTGAGAATTACAAGAGTTTAGCCTGAACAAGACAAAATAGGAATGGGTGGTGGATAGCCTTTTAACTCCATGAAAACTGCTATCAAGTGAAGAAGGAATTCCCCTCTGGCCCCAAAAGACAGAACACATACAAAAAGGAGAATTTTTAGGGAAATAGTCAGCTCAATGTAATTTTCTAGCAAGCAATACTGTTCATAAATTGCTGCTTAGGGAATGAGTACATTTCTCATCATTTTCTCAGCAGAGGCCAGGAAACATCCATTAGAGAGGAAGATTAAGGAACAAGGTCTCACTGTGTAACCCCAGGCTGGCCTCACTCCTATCAATCCTCCTGCCTCAGTCTCCTGAGTCCTGAGATGGTATGCACCACTCTGCCCAGCTTTGTTTCTCTTTTCTCATCCAGATTAGTCAGCACTACATCTTGTGTTTGCAAAAATTAAAATTTGCTTAGTCAGCACCCCCCCATACTGCTGCTCCACAATTGCTTTTTCTGAAAGATTACTGACTTTCTGCAGGTTTATAACCTTTCGTTTAGGCTTCCTTTTGTTTGTTGTTAGGTACCATCCAGTCAAATTCTATTCATAGGTACTGTAAGTACCGGAGAATGAAACACTACTCAAATCTGCCATGCACATGATCTTTTTATGTTTGACCCCATTGCTGCAGACACTGTGTTTTTTCTCATTTTGAGTTGTGCCGTATTTGCTAAAGGAGGTGCCAGGGGCTTTACTCCATTCCCATCATTAAAGTCAACTCTACTTTGAGGAGGCAATTATTCCCCAATCATTTCTTCCATGGTTGTTTCATGAGTTTCTTCCAGGTTGGAGGGGGGGCTCATTTTATGACACTGTATTTGACAATGTTTCCCCACTATTCCTATGGTTTTCAACAGCTGCATGCCTCTGAGTGGAGCTCAAATCCAATTTCACATTATCTTCCCATATTCAAAGAACATCAATCTAAAATTTGATCCTTGCTCCTCTTTTTATTAATAGAAAAGAATGTTTACATCTGGCAAAATATTTAAAAAGTTATTAACAGATCTTCCTTACTCTCAGTCTATTGAAATTAGACTTCTGGTAAGTTAAGGTGATGGCATTTGGCAAACTCAAAAATAGATCTTGAGTGAGTGAACTCTTATTTTTTCATAATGGTTCCTCTCCATTTGAAATAAAAGTTCTTTTCTTTGGTTTATACATTAATGAGTTTCTGGTCTTTAATGCTTAACACATTTCATAATGATGAGAGTTTACCTTAATCTCTGAAGTTATGTTAATTGGCCTTTCTGTAGCAGTTAAAGGTAATTTGATTTTGAGGGTATTGTTAAGGAATTAATGGCATAGCATTAAGTACAACTAGGAGTCCTATTAATCCCAGTTTTTATAATCCTAAGCAAGTTTAGTTTAGCTCAGTTCATAGAGTGCTGCTCTGTGCACTTTGAGGCCCTGGGTTTGATCCACACCAAGGCAAAAATGGGAGAAGTACCTGGCAGCCCACTCTCAATCCCAAAATAATCAGCCATTGAAAACTCTATGAATAGCAGAAAACCACTGATATAGTGTTGGGCATGACACAGTGTCAGAGAGTGTTTGTCTGTTGTACATAGAGTAGCTATGAGTTGGACCCAACTCCATGGCACCTAACAACAACAAAGCAAGTTTAATTTAAAAAGCCTATTATCATAAATGGGGCTGGGATTTAGCTCATTGGTATAGAGCTGCTCTGCAGTCTCTGAGGTCCTGAATTTGATTCCCAGCACCACAAAAATGGGAGAAGGATGTAGCAATCCACTCCCGATGCAATCCCGAAACAATCAGCCATTGAAAACCGTATTAAGGTCACTATGAGTTGGATCCAACTCATGGCACCTAACAACAACATCATGATAAATAACTGCAGTAGACATATATACATTTACTTTGTCAGACACTATTATAAGCCCCTTGAATATATCAATCCTTGAAAAAACTGTCAGAAGTGGAGACAAAGGTTTCTAATTTGCCTGGATCACACAGGTACTGGTGGAACCAGTATAGAAACCTATGTTGTTGGCTCCCAGAGCCTGTGCATTTAGCCACTCTGCTCGACTGCCTTTGAGTGTGGGCATAGAGAGCACTGTTTCTCACCATCATGGAATAGCAGTTACCCCATTTTTGGCAAATGGTCACTCAGGATTCACTGGACATTTCTATTACATATTGGGCTTCTCCAACCTTTGAAATAAAAGTAGCTTGAGATCACATTTGCTTTCATCCCACTAGTGATTCACAAGAACAGACTCAAACTTTAAGTTCTTTAGTATCTGCTGTTTTTCAGAAGCATCTTCCTCCTACCTATGCTTTTTTTTTTGGGGGGGGGTGCACAATTCTAGGAGCTTATAGTTCTGGTTAACCTCATCCAAGTTGATCTGAAGCGCCTGCCAGTTGGTTAACATGGGGGGCGGTGATTTTAATCCAGTGTATTTGTTATTCTACTCTACTTCATGGCAGCTTCTTGCTGTTAGGTGCCGTTCAGTTGGTGTCCAACTCAGTGACCCTATGTACAACAGAAGAAACACAAATATTGGTGCTTCTCTGCTATGCATAGGGTTTTCAATGGCTGACTGTTTTTTGGGAGTGGGTTGCCGGGTCCTTCTCCCAAACCTACAGCACCTGGTGTTCCCAGGTGGTCTCCCATCCAAGTACTAACCAGAACCGACCCTGTGTAGTTTCTGAGATCTGACGCCACAGTGCCATGGCCACAGGCTTATCGCAGCTACCAACTTATAAATAATCCTTACCAGCTGTGTGATCATAGAGTACTTCACTGCCTCAGGCATGTTTCTTCCTGTGTAAATGAGGCTAATCATACGTCTGATAATAGAATTAGCTTGCTGCAAAGAATAAATGTAGGAATGTTCACAAAACTGTAGTTCCTGGAATATAAAATGCCCAATTATACTGTAGCTACTATTACTTATTCACAGCTTTGATAAAGTAGAGCAGGGCAGATACAGGACAAGTATCTGAGTCACAACACTCAAAACCACTCTCCTATGCTTGCATGGATTCATTAAGAATGGTTTCCTGTGACTAGTTATTTTTGCCATAAGGACATATTTGAGAACTTTTAAAATGCGTTTCTTAAGTATACTATCTCTGATGTTCCTAGATTTATTAACTGACAGTCCTCAAGCCTGAAAAACAGAGTAATTTTCTTATTCTAACCACCCGCCCCCCAACCCCTCTTATCCCTCGCTCCTGCACCCAGTGCTGGAGTTTGAACCTAGGGTCTTGCACAAGCTGAGTAAATATTCTACCACTGAGATACACCCTCAGCTTCTGATTTGTTCTTAGTGATCCATGTGATCCATCTACTTTATTTCTTTGGTTCACTTGTACACTCCCAAGGCACTCTGAGTGATATCCTTATTTCTTTCTAAAATCTCAAAAGACATAAAAGTGAATATTTCTACACAATGGTGAAGAATATATGAAGTGATTTATTGATACTGGTTAAGATCCATTATATACAGGCAGAAACAAAATTGTACAAGGAACCATTAAGAATATTGATAAAGAATTTTATAGACAAAACAACTGGGAACTACTTTTAACAGATAATATATTATGAAAAAAGTAGAACACAAATTGTTCTACAATATAGATTCTAAGGTTATTAAAAGTCTGCTATGCAAACCTTAAGTTGAAAAATCTGTTCAATAGAGATACATGGTTTTAAAAAAATTAAGTATAATGTAAAAATTAAGTCCCCTCCACTGCAAATGGGCAAGGAACGATGACAACATTTTACTCCAAATCTATATAGTTTGAAAAATAATTTATATGTCTAGCACAAAGAAAGAAAATTGAAAATGTTAATGGTTCTGTAAACTATGTTTTTCATGAAATACAAACTGCATCATTTTTAAAATTAAAAGTTGTGCAATCAGAAATAGACTATTCCCTTTACGGTACAACTGTACCCTCATTGGCTTTATACCTGAGCACCAGAGCTGAAGTTCTAAACGCTGTCTTGGAAAGCTATTCTGAAGATGATCAAGAAATCAAAACTAGCCTACTATCATCTGAAAAATTAGGCACCAAGAAGGAGATTGTCTCCTTAAAAATGCAACAGCAACAAGAGAGAAGGTACAATTAATTAAGTAGCTGACATATCTCCTTGTGAACACAACAAAGGAAATCCACGTAAGATGATCCTCCGTAAAGTCCTTTATCTTCTACCAGGAACTGTCGGAAAACCATTTCTGGCTGCTCTCGCTGTTTTACTATTGTGAGCTAGGAAAAACAAACAGCTCTGGTTAGGATACCACAAAGGCATACAATGTTAAGTGACAAAAATGAAATGAAAATTTCCCATAAGCTGAGTGCTAAGGGAAAGGCTTCGGGTAGTCACTGTCACCTAGGCCTTAAAGTATACGGTGTGGTTGGAGAGCATTCCCTACTGGGATACCAAGTACCATGTACTGTGTACCAGAAATACACCTGTGTCTGGCATGCAAATTATTATAGGCTTTTAAAAGATAGTGAGAAAGCCAGGTGTGGTGGCACATACCTATCATCCCAGGGACTAGGGAAGCTGAGGCAAGAGGATCATGAGTTCGAGGCCAGAGGTCTTGCAATTTAGTGAGATCCTGTCTCAAAATAAAATATATAAGCGGGTGGAGGCAAGGCTTAGTGGCAAAGCACTTGCCTAGCATGTGTGACACTGTGGGTTCAACTCCATAGGACTGAAGAAAAAAAAAAGCAGTGAGAGGTTAGAGACAAATTCACCATAACCATGAGTTTGGACTTTTGGCTGGAAGTGTAACCCAGTGAAGCTAGAGAAGAATGAAATGGGACAGCTAACTGGCAGTATGTATCATACATTGGAGAGGGAAGAAATCAGACAAGGAGTGGTTGGCAGTGTCCAGGGGTGTGATGGCCAGGATGAGAATGAGGCAGTGGAGCTGAAAAGGGAGACTTGAGAGCCACTCCCGAGGTTAACCCACAGAAAAACCCTACCCTCCTTATCATGGGCTGTGGTATCCACAATGCAGGCACAGCTACACATGCTACTTGAGCACCTGCACATGGCTCATCCAGACTGAGGCGTGCTATAACTCTAAGATACACAGTGGGCTTCTAAGACTTAATATGAGAAGGAAAATATTTAAAAAACTCAATGATTGTTTATCCCGATACCATGTAGAAATGTTCACATTTGATTTCTAGATAATGTGGAGGAGCCAGGTACCTCTTACTTCCTCCTCTTTGCTGAAACCACTAGAAAGGCCTGCATGGAAAGAGCCTGCACTCTGCAGCCTCACCTGCCTCAGCAGGAGGACAGATGTGCACTTTGGGCTGGGAGGGTCTGACCTTTGCTGCTTTTGCATCAGATGCTTTTGGATTATAAAATAGAATAATTATGTCATATAGCTTGCTTTTTCTCCTTGGGATATTTTGGCCTGGGCCCTAGATTGTGTGTGTTTGTATGTATGTATGTGTGTGTGTGTGTGTGTATATATATATATATATATATATATATATATATATGTATGTATGTGTATGTACATATACATATGTGTGTGTATGTATGTATACACACACACACACACAAACAGCATATGCTGCTACCACTAAACTCAGCCAATTCCGTGTGGACATGATGTGGTTTTTTTCTTCATCCTTCCATTCTAGGTATTCAATCTTGCCTCTTTTAAAAGTAGACTTTCATTTCCTCGGTGTGGCTGACTTTGAAAAGTTAGAGGTGAAGGTCTAATGCTAAGCAGCTGTACTAAGCCTTTATGTCTTGACTTTCAGATGTTACCACCAGGCACTAGGAGGTGGGCTGGAACTCTTGTGCATAGGCAAATTCCACTCCTATAAGAGCAAGCAAAACTAACTGCTCACTGAAATTTCTCCAAAGGAGTTTTAAGATTTACATCCTAAGGAACCTGAAGCCAAGGCCATTTAATCTGCTTTATCCACCCTCTCCCATGTGCCATTAGAACTCTGCCAAAACGGGCAGCAGCGGTGCAGTCCAGCCACAGTGATACAAGGCAAACTGGGACTGCAGAGAATGAGACATGGTGGCGGGAAGGATCTAAAGTTTCAGTGTCTTTGGAACTTAATTCAGCTGAATTGGAGAAAGTGTATATTATTTATCTTATGGGGAATTTTCTGCTGTCCCTTTTCACTTTTTTGTTTGATCCCCCAACACCCATGATCTTCTTTTTTCTTTCTTTTCTTTTCTTTTTTTGTGGTACTGGGAGTTGAACCCAGGGCCTTGCGCTTGCATGTTTTCCAAGTGCTGTACCACTGAGCTGCACCCCCAGGTTTTTTTTTTTTTTTACTTGTTGAGAAAAGGTCTCCCTAAGTTACACAGACTGCCTCAGGTCTCGAACTTGTGATCCTCCTGCCTCTGCCTCCTGAGTTGCTGGGATTACAGGTGTGTGCCACTGCACCCGGCTCCCCGCTTGGTTTTTATGCGGCACTTATGGTACAACCTCCTCTGATAAAGTGTGTCAATCTGAGGTGGTAGCAAACGGGAATAGATTTTAGCCTTGGGAGAAACTTAGCTTTCAGGCAGAGTAATTTATATACTGCTCACTGTTAGCCTACCACCTGTGCCAAGAGTACACAGAAGGTATAGTGAATGTATCAGGAAAGGGCATCCATGGAAGTGGTGAGTGGGCTGTCTTGACATCCTACACTGAAGGTCTTCTCTTCAAGGGGCACACCCCACCATTAAGGAGAAAAAATAGTTGGCTGGATTGGAGGGATCCGCTGTTACTTCCCTCCTTTACGTTTCAGCAGGGAGGGCCATGGTCCTGTAGAATGGGGGCAGAAGGCTGAAATGATCACCGCTGCTCTCTCTCCTGCTTCCCACATGTTCTCTCCATGGAAGGCAGAGCTCACTCAAGTGGCCCAAATGTAACCACTTCTGGGCCATCTTATCAGAGGCCTCAAAGAATAAACGTACTTCAAAAGCCAGTGTTATCTCCCATTGCCTGGTGGAGGGAACAGCTAAATGATGGGAATGATGAGGGTAGCCTGGAAGAACTGTCAGGCAAGAAAAGAGAGCCCTGGACACAACCTGAGGGGAATAGCAGCCCTTAGGGACACATGAATGAAGAGAACCTGAAAATGATCAGTGAGCACGAAGAATCAAGAGCACGTAATGTTTTGAAAACTGACAAGAGAGAACTTGAGAAAAAGGTATATTCAATCTTGTAAATGCTGTAAAAGAATTGGGAATCAGTCTTTAGCAGTCTGTCAATGTATAGCGAGGTGGAGAGAGAGGAAGAAGGAGCTAGAAACCATTAACATAGATGACTTTTTCAAGAAGCCTTGTGGTAAATTAATGTTTGCTATGATGCAGGTCCCCCACACATCTGTCAGTTTGCTGTACTGTGGGGGCTTGTGTCTTGCGATGAGGCTGAGAGCTCTGCCACTGGTACCGCAGATATGAGTGAGGTTACCCATGGTGGACAGGTTTTTAGCTGAGCTTGCAGACTAAGACAGACTAGGGAGTAGGACCTGGTGAACCACTCCCGAAACAACTAGCCATTGAAAACCCTATGGATAGCAAAGAAACACTGTTGGATATAGTGCTGGAAAATGAGGCCCCCAGGTTGGAAGGCACTCAAAAGACTACTGGGGAAGAGTTGCCTCCTCAAAGTAGAGTCTACGGTGATGACAGAAATGGAGTAAAGCCCCAGGGACCTCCATTTGCTCATGTGGCACGACTCAAAGTGAGGAGAAACAACTGCAAACATCCATTAATAATTGGAACATGGAATGTACCTAGTATGAATCTAGGAAAATTAGAAATCATTAAAAGAGAAATGGAGTGCATAAACATTGACATTCTAGGCATCAGTGAGCTAAAATGGACTGACATAGGCCATTATGAATCAGACAATCATATGGTCTACTATGCTGGGAATGACAAACTCAAGAGAAATGGGGTTGCATTCATCATCAAAAAAGACATTTCAAGATCTGTCATGAAATACAATGTTGTCAGTGATACAATAATATCCACACGCCTGCAAGGAAGGCCAGTTAATATGACTATTATTCAAATTTATGCACCCACCACTAAGGCC
>VMDO01042761.1:0-10336 GCA_007922755.1 Pedetes capensis | reverse complement strand
GAGAGAGAGAGAGAGAGGGAAGGAAGAAGGGGGAGGGAGGAAGGATGGTGGATGACAAGAAAGGAAGGAAAGGATGGAAGGAAAGAAAGAATCTATAGATAAATGAGAGAAAGATTTAAAACAAATAGGTGTTCCCAAAGCTTCTTTCTAACTCAGTGAACAAGCTCTGCCCAATGCCACAAAAACAGCAAACTGGACAATGGCCAACTAAAGAGGAAGCCAAGTTTACAACTCCCAGAACCTTGAGAACACACAGTCCTGCCCCTACACGAGCCCCCAGATAGCGGGAGAGAGGTCCAGAGTGCCCATCCTTGCCTCCTCTTGGCCTCACTCCCCTGGACAATGTGGGGATCACATGCAGGATCCTGAGAGAGAACAGCGCCTGGGGGAGCATCCCAGACCATAAATTCCAAGGAACATTACGACCAATTGAAGGAAACTCTTGCAATTTTGTCAGCCACAAATGGCTCCAAGGAAAGTCTGGGTCAGTTTTCAGACCTGGAAATACCTTCCTTCATGGCAGAAAGACAGTAGCCACGAAAGGCCAGTTTTCCTTTACCATTTTCCCCAAGGAGCAAGCTATGCGCAGCTAGGGTTGTGTTTTCCCCACCTGTGGGTTTCTGGTCAAGCCAAGTCAATAAACTGAAGCACAGCTTTGGTTCAGATGATTCGCAAGGAGGAAAACGGCAATTTTGCCTTCAAAGGGCCAGGCCCTGGAGCCAGGAAATGAGAGTCATATTTCCGGGCTGCACTTGGGGAAGACTAGGCTGCAGACATCAGAGAGCCAAGCTCCCACCTAGTCCAGGGGCAGCTGGGGATGAACCAGGCTTTGGTAGTAGGGGGCACCTGTCTCCTAAGAGGACACCAGCTCATTAGTAGAAGAGCCGTACCCACTAGGAGAGTCAAAAGCACCAGGACACAACTGTTTGCTGGTGTCTCCAAGAGTGGAAAAAAGAAGCAAAACACACCATCCGTGGATGATAAATGGTCAGTCTACAGGTCCATGGTAGAGGATGTGCACTCCCTTTGAAACCAGGTGGCCTTGTTTCCTTCTCTGCCTGACCTCCAAGTCCCTCTGTGGCTTTTTTATTGCTGTTAACTGCCATTGAGTCTAGAGTCAAATCCAACTTATAGTGACCCTAAGTTCAACAGAATGAAATACCCAACACTGTGCCATGCACATGATCTTTTTATGTTGGAGTGCAATGTTGCAGTCACTATATTTCTTCCCATTTTGAGTCATGCCACATCAGTAAAAGGAGGTCCCAGGGGCTTTACTCCATTCCCATCATTAAAGTCAACTCTACTTGAGGAGGCAACTCTTCACCAATCATCTTTTGAGTGACTTCCAACCTAGGGGGCTCATTTTCCAGCACTGTATCTGAGAGTGCTTCTCTGCTACTTACAGGGTTTTCAATAGCTAATTCCCTGCAGCTGTAGCCCTGTGGCATCCGATCCCCTCAGATCTCAGAAGCTAAGCAGGGTGGGGCCTGGTTCATACTTGGATGGGAGACCACCTGGGAACACCAGATACTATAGGCTTGGGAGAAGGACCTGGCAACCCACTCCCAAAATATCAATCAGTCATTGAAAACCCTATGAATAGCAGAGAAGCACTGATAATAGTGTTTCACCTATTGTACGTAGGGTCGCTATGACTTGGACACTGACTCAACAGCACCTAACAACAATAACAACAACAGTGGCTAATTGTTTCAGGAGTAGGTTGCCATGCCTTTCTCCCTAGTCTGTCTTAGTCTGGAAGCTCAACTGAAACCTGTCCACCATGGGTGGCCCTGTTGGTGCCTGAAATACTGGTGGCATAGCCTTTAGCATCATAGCAACACATAAGCTCCCATAGCACAAGCTACCAGACACATGGAGATGTGTGGCTTTAGGAAACCATTCTTCCTTCATGGCCTCCATTTTCTCATCCCTAAGATGGATCACATTGCACTGCTTACCTAGAGCTCCAGTGGAAGAAGTTTCCAGCAAAACCACCTTACACAATGGCACCCAACACATGAACTCGCCCGAGCAATCCTACCACAACATTCCTCCCATCTTTGCTCTCACAGCAAGCCAGCCTCCTCTTTTCCTGCTCAAATTACTCCAGCTACATCCCCATCCCTGCCTGAGATCCCCACGTCAGCTGTTCATCAGGGTCTTTGAGGCCATCAACTGTCCCAGTGTCCCAGACTCTGGGAATTGTGCTTTGACACAACCCCAACCCTCCACCATAACCAAGACACAACATTTACCACTCACCCAATCCAATTAATCAACCTGTGTCTTCCTAGGCACAAAACTACTTAGACATTTACCAGCTCTCAATGCACAGGGGAGCCCGTGTTCCTCTCCACCCAGGGAAACTCTGCAGGATGCCAAAAGGCTTATTTTTCTAGGATTAACACAATGACAGGGAATCAGCCATATATATTGTTGAGTATGACGAGCCAAACATTTTTCTGTAATTTCTACAATAATATGAGGAAAGTTGAAAAGGTGGGGGGAGAAATGCAGTCGGTGTTAGGCTGGTCTTTGTAGACTCCAGCCTCCAAAAATAACAGCCGTTCCTATGAATTACTAACAACACTGTTTGCAAGACAGTCTCTTGATGCAAGACATGGAACATATTAAGAGGAGCTTCCTGAAAAGGGGGCTTGGGGAGGACAGACTGACCTCAGACAGACAGCACCAGAGAGGGCCATGCTCAGCTGCCAAGCCATGTGATGTGCCTTCCCACAAAGCAGAAGAAGTCACACTAGATGTCACCCTGACCCACGCTGATTCAGAGCATTTAGGCCATGCAGTGGGGGCCCAGGAGGCACCTGGCATTGGCCACGCATGACTACAGCATTTCCAAACAATGTATTCATTTCTGGGCCCGACACCTGGTGAAGTGATGCTGGAGGGGCAAACATGAAACCAGAATTCAAACTGAGAGGAGGGCCAGAAAGGAAGTTCAGGGGCCAGAGATACTGAGGACGGAGGCAGACAAGGCCCCCTTCAGGAGACATGTGGTCAGAGGCTACCACCAATGGTCCATCTTCAAGGACTCTGCTCTCACTTTAGAAGCTGGGTAACTGGAATATATGAAGTGCCTGTGGGGAGCAGGAAATAATGGGCCCTGGGACAGGAATCTGGAGACCAAAACTCTGGCCCGGTTCCCCTGCTCACCATGTCTGTGGCTCAGGATCAGTCAGATCCCTGCCCTGGGTCAAGGTGTCCTTGACCTCCTAATAGTGTCATAGAAATGGAGCAGAGCCAGGCACAGTGGCAAGGGTCTGTAATCCCAGTGCTCGGAAGGCTGAGGCAGGAGGATCTCTGCAGGTTAGAGGCCATCCTGGTCCACGTAGCAAGTTCCAGGCTAGCCTGGACTACCCATCAAGACTGTCTCAAAAAAAAAAAAAAAAGGAAAAGAAAAGAAAAAAGAAAGAAAAAAGAAAAGTCAGAGTGAGAATGTAGGAAATGCAATGAAAGGTGGAAGCTGGAGTCTAAGAACCAGCCCCCAGCTTCAAGCCCTGTACTGAGGAAGGTCTTGTGAGAAGCAGGAAGAAGCCACCCCACCCCCAGACCCAGCCAGAGCACCACCCCAGGAACTGTAACCCTAGGCTGCTTCCAAGCCATGAGGGGTGACTGTCCACCTTTAGCCCACAAGAGGGTTCTGGTTTATGCAAAACTGACTACCAGACACTGCTCCCCTCCCAGACCCCCAAGAAAGAAGCATCCCTTTGGCCCACCCACAGAACGGAGGCCCTAGATCTCTGGCTTGGACAGAACAAGAGATAGCATTTGTTTGGAACCTCAGAGGCTGGAACCCCTGGAGGATGTTTCTGGGGTCATACATATTCTTAACAGAAGGAAGAACTTTCTACCTGTCAGAGTGACCAGCAGAGCATACAGCCACCTACTCCACTGGGGACCTGGTCCTCCAAACTTCCTGCTCCTGCTCAGACCCTCTTCGCTCCCTAGGGCCTCACTGTAGCTTCCCAAAGGCAAAGGATTGGAGGGAGGAGCTGATCCCCATTAGGCTGGCCCCCAAGGAGTCCTAAGGCTCATGGAGAAGTTGAGGCACAGACCCCCAAGGTTGGGTTGGTACCTTGAGAGCTACACAAACCCAGCACCTTGAGGGTCAGAGAGAGTAGCCCTCAAGGACTACTAGGGTCAGAGGAAGGAAGAAGGAGAAAAGGTCAGGAAGGCGGGACCCCAAGCAGGAGGTAAATCCGGAAGTCAGTACTGACCCCAGCCCACCCTCTCTTCCCAGGATGTGTGACCTCCAGAGAGAGGTCGCACAGAAAAGGTGGTAGGCAGCCCACAGACAGGGCACCAGGCCCGGGTACATCCTGCTCATTGCTGCAATAGAGAAAGGAGCAAGACCCAGCCCATGAAGGGTTCCTGGACTCGAGTTTCGGGGGAGGCAGCTCAGGGCGGGAAAAGTCCTGCCTGACGCCCTCGCTGGTGGAAGGTCATTTCCCCTGGGAGCCAGAGATTTGAGGAAGGCATGAGACAGACACCAAATGTTCTACCACTGGAAATAAACTTGAACCCACTGGATCCAGAATTTCCAGGGGGAGCTCTGGGGCGAGTGAGTCACCAAGAACACAATTGTGGGTGCTGAGGGCCAAGCAGCTGAGTTCGGGGGAGACTGCACAAGCTTGCGGAAAGCTGGTCAAAACCCCTTGTCCTGCCTCCGCCCCACAGCTGAAAGGGCTGCCCCCTCCTTCCCAGATCCAGCAGCTGCGGAAAGAACAGCTCAGCGGCCTCCATGCTCCTCCCAGAGGCTGGACCAGGACAGGGGGAAACTCAAAACACAGAGCGCTATAAATCTCCGTCTGCCCGAGACAGCCCTCTGGCATCTTCCATGTCTTCCCGCACTACAGGAAAAAAACAAAATGCATTGCTAATAACGCCCGAGATCAAAAGGGTTATTAGTCAAACTTGGTGCTACTTCCAGCTCTTTCTCCTTCACACAATGTGAGCTTTTCAATACTGTGTCCAGCTGCGGCCTGGTGACAGCCCTGGGACCCTCTCCCAAGGGCTCTTCTCCTTGTACTAAGTTGGACGCACACCTCGCCTCCAGGCTCCTTCCTTGTTGTTATTGTTAGGTGCTGTCAAGTCATGTCCCACTCATATCAACCCTCATAGGGTTTTCAATGGCTGATTGTTCAGGATTACCTCGGGAGTGGATTGCCACATCCTTCTCCCATTTTTGTGGTGCTGGGAACCGAACTAGGGACCTCAGAGACTGCAGAGCAGCGCTCTACCAACTGAGCTAAATCCCAGCCAGACTCCTTCCTAGCGGGCAGAAGTGGTCCTGTTCTGCACCCCACATCCCACCACATGCTTGTGCCACTAGGAGGGGAAACCGGGACCCGCATAGGAGATGGTGGCCAAGCATCTGAGAGCAATTTCCCCACAACAGACCAAGAAACTGTCCCAGAAGATGAAAATAACAGTGAGTTACCGCTAAACAGCAACCACACGCCATAGTTGAAGCCTGGCAACAACCCAACAAGGAAGAATTCCCACGTGACAGGTGAGAAGACAAAGGCTCCGAGAGATAGTGAGGAGCAGATTGAAGCATCACACACCTGCCATTTTCCTGGCTACCTCTCCTTGTTTTCAACACACACCTGACCCCTTGCAACAAGAAGCTGTCAAGGTCCCCACACTATGGATAATCATAATCAGGAAGCACGCCAGAATGGCCTCCATCCAGCCTGCGTCCAAAAACCTGGGAAGGAGCCTAATTCAGGTCTAAAGCTATTGTAACAATAATAATTATACTGATGATGTTACAGATTGATTATCCCTTATCCAAAATGCTTAGAGCCAGAAGTGTTTCAGATTTCAGACTTTTTTCAGATCTTAGTGTATGTGCCTTCAGCCATAGCACCCTGGCATCCGATTCTACCTGATCCCAGAGCTAAGCACGGTTGGCCTGGTTGGTCTTTGGATAGGAGACCACCTGAGAATACTAGGTGCTGCAGGCTAAGGACAAAGATCGGGCAATCCACTCTGGAAACAATCCACCATGGAAAACCCTATGAATAGCAGAGAAGCACTGACATAGTGCCAGGCATGTCACAGTGTCGGGGAGTGTTTCGTTCTGTTGTACATAGGGTCACTATTAGTCTGACCCGGCACCTAACAACAACCAGAGTATGTGTATATACATAATGAGATATTTTGGGGGAAATAATCTGAGTCTAAACATAAAAATTTCACTTATGTTTTGTATATATCTTACATACATACAATAAAGATCACTTTTTATAGTATTTTGGTACACCTATGTTTTGACTTTGCCTGCAGCTCTAGCACTGTGGCTTCCAATCCCATTAGATCTCGGAAGCTAAGCAGGGTTGGGCCTGGTTAGTACTTGGATGGGAGACTGCCTTGGAACACCAGGTGCTGTAGGCTTGAGAGAAGGACCCAGCAACCCATTCCCAAAAGTCAATCCACCAGTGAAAACCCTATGAACAGCAGAGAAGCACTGACCATAGTGTTTAACCTATTGTACGTAAGGTCGCTATGAATTGGACACCAACTCAACAGCACCTGACAATATTTTGACTACAATCCATCAAGCATTGAATTTCCCACTTGTGGCATCATGTTGGTGCTCAAAAAGTTTCAGATTTTGGAGCATTTCAAATTTTGAATTTGCAAATTAAGGATGCTCAGTCCATAATCCTAATTATCTTCCCTGATGTAGAGAAAATGCTGGACTTGTGAATAACCTCCAGTAGAGATAATCCAAAGCTTGAGACTGAAGTCTCACCTCCAGCATGCAGGGCAGTAAAGATACTCCATTCCAGTGCTGGCTTTCTGCGTGAAGAGAATGCTAACCACAAGAAAAGCTCTCAGACCCTGAAGGACACAGAGCCACCCCAGGCCCAGCCTTCTGCCTCTACCTCCTTCTGTCCACATGGGTGTGCATGCACATGCATGCATGCACACACACACACAAACCTGGCCTCTAGGCTCCTCAAATACCCCCACTATCAGGAAGCACAGCAGCCACTTGTTTCTGGGTACTGGGAGCCCTCAAAGCAGTGCTCACTGAAACCTTAGCTTCCGGCTCCAGGGCAGATGCTGAACCTGAGGGCATCCCACTTGCTGGAGCAGCCTAGACAGGCCATCCTTGCAGAGGGAATGTGTAGAATGGTTAAAAGCTCCAAGTCAGAGGTCTGAGGCGTGGTTCAGTGGTAGAGACTTGCTTAGCAAGTGCAAGGCGCTGGGTTCCATCCCCAGCAAAAATGAAATAAAAGCTCATGGTCAGCCTCAGACAGGGGCTCAGTCCTTACTATGTCCTTACTATGTAATTCTGAGCATTATTTCTTCTGTAAAACGAGAACAGCAGCAGTAATCCCCAAGGGCTCTTGTGGAGATTAAGACATGCTGTTGTTTTTAGGTGCCACTGAGTCAGGTCCAACTCACAGCGACCCTATGTACAACAAATGAAACACTCCCTGACACTGTGCCAGGCACACAATCATTTTTATATTTCAGCCCATTGTGGAAGCCCCTGTGTCATCCATCTAGTTAAGGGTCTTCCTTCTTTTCATTGACCCACCACTCTCCCAAACACGATGTTCTTCTCCAGGGCTTGGTTCCTCCTGACAATGTGTCCAAAATGGGTCAGATGCAGGTTTTGCATCTTGTTTCCAAGGAGCTCCCTGGTTGCAGTTCCTCTAGGACAGATCTGTTGATGCTTTTGGCAGTCCATGGTGCATTAAATATTTGTCTCCAGCACCATAATTTAAGAACATCAATTCTTCTCCTGGCTCCCTTATTCATTGTCCAGCTTTCATAAACACATAAAACACGTTAATGCAAATAAAGCCTTAGAATGGAATCTCACCCACAGTGGGTGCCCAGTGGATATTTCCTACAAACCCAATGAGGATTAAACTAAAAGATTCAATAGACCAGAGGTCAAGGCTCATATGCCATAGACCACACCACTCCCCACCATTTGTCCCTGCTGTCCAGAATTGCCCACCCCCAAGCCCAGCATTCACTGTCAGGTCCCAAGGAGACACAGCTCCACTGACAGTAAATCTGGCCACTCAGTCCACCCTAGCATGCATACAGCCTAGGCCAAGAGGATAACTGTGTCCGTGGACCCCCAGATCTCACACCAAAGCCCAGTATACATGGCCACTCTGTGGGCCTCGGGCCCAGAAGAACCCATATGGGTGGCACAGATTGACCTGAGCAGGCCTCAGGGCCATTTGGGCAGAGGATCCCAGGTCTCTGAATGGTGGGAGAGTCTGGTGCCTGGCTGTGGTTCAAAATGTCACATCAGCTACTTGTCCTCTGGGGAAGGGCAAGGCTGGAGGATGACCAGAGTGCGCACATAAAAGCAGGTGGCCAGTGCAATTGCCTTCCCTGGTTTATCCGGGTACTTTCTGTAGCCACTGGTGCATTCTGGGATAGAAAGACATGTAGACCCACGGCCTGCCCTAGAGGATTTCGTAAGTCAGGGAGTCGAGACTTCCTTGTAAGTGCTGTAGGATGAGGGGTGGGTGGCAGCATCCTGGAGAAGCACAGGAATGAGGCGCCCACCTCAAAAGTAGCCCACAGCTGAGCGGAAGGAAGGGGAGTCCCAGGGCAGGGGGCAGGGCTGGGGTACCCAAGGAGAGAGAAGCAGCAGAGTGGCCCTGGTGTGCAAGAGCCTGCTGTGGGGACAACAGCTCAGGGCAGATGAACCAGAGATGAGTCTAAAGGAGCAGAGAGGAAGATTATGCAGGGCCTCTAGGCTATAGAGGACGAAGCAGGGATTCCGACCCTAAATTCCAGCCCAGCTCTGCCTCTGACCTGCAGTGTGACTTTGGCTCACCCACGGCCTTGTCCAGGTCTTGGCTTCTGCATCGGTCACGGGAGCTGCACTGCCCACCAGAGACCCCACAAGGCATGAGGACCTGGGATCCCGAGCTGGCGTGGGCTGGCTGGCGTCTCACCTAGAGTCCCCCCTGGAGGCTCAGCGAGAGCCGACGAGAGGCACTTGCAGATGGATTGCTGCAGCAACCCCACCTGTACAAAGAAAGAAAGGTGCGGAGCAGAGCCCAGTCCTTTCCTTTCTGGGCCAACCAGAGAAAATCCACCAGCCGTCTCCAGCTCAGAGCCCACTCCATTACCTGACCAAGTTCTACCCATGCCAGCTCCTCCAGGAAGCTCAGCCTTCCTGACCCGCGGAGCCCCTCCAGTCCTGGGCTCATCAACACTCTGAACTCATGTTGTTGGGTTTCTTAATCTGTCTGATAACAACAACTGGGCCTGACCCTCCTCAGTACAGAACCTCAGCCCACTCAGCATAGCAGGCCCAGAACTGGACACCCAGGGGATCAGTAAACCAGCACCTGTTCAAAGGAGCAGATGGGGTCCCAGGGAAGTTCTCTGTAGGGTTTCTAGGAAAATGGGAAGACTTCCCATATAATATCCAGCCTGATATCCTCAGCCCCTGGGCCTTGGGCCAGCTGACACTGGGCCAGATTCCCAGAAGGCTAGATAGAGTGGGAAATGGCTGAGCCCTCCTATCTCCACCTCTTTTCACCCTCTCTTAATCAGCCCTGGTGCTGCCATGCAGACCATCCTCTTCCCAGGAGCCTAAAGCCCAATAACCACAAAGGCAGAAAGAGCTTTAGGGAGCGCTAGGTCCAAACCCATCACGTTACAGAGAGGAGATCAGAAGCCTCACCGGAGCATGCCACTGGCTGAACAGTAACCTTACCCTAGCACCTCCTTCCCCTGGGGCTTCGTCATGCACACTTTCCACGTCAACACCAAGAACATCCGTGGAGTTCCAGTTACCTGCCATATATAGGCAGGGTGACATCACAAGCCATCTACAGCTCTGAACAACACAAGCCCCTGGCAGCCTGCAGATCAGGCTGTGGTTTGCTGGAAGGAGCCAGGCCTAGGAGTCATAGTTGGAGCCCAGCTACCTTCCTTAGCCAAAGCCCACCCCCTCCCCTGAAGTACAGCCCCAGGCCACCAAGGAGTCAGCTCAGTTCATTAAAAGAACCCTGAGAGCCATGAGTACTTACTTCCAACAGCTCAGGGAGTGACATGGTGAAAAAGCAATTCTCCCAGATACAGCGATGCAAGTCTGTAATCTCAGAGACTCAGGAAACAGAGGCAAGAGGATCACAAGTTTGAGGCCAGAGGCACTCCGTGTAACTTAGCGAGACCCTAACTCAAAATATAAAAATAAAAAATGCCCTGGGGGTGCAGTCCAGTGGTAGAGTGTTTGCAAGGTGTATATGAGGGCCTGGGTTCAGTCCTCTAATACAAGAAAGAAAAAGAACAAAAGAGAAGAGAAGAG
>VMDO01042760.1:0-10349 GCA_007922755.1 Pedetes capensis | reverse complement strand
GAGTTCGATTCCCAGTACCACAAAAACAAGAAGGAGGACATGGCAACCCCCTCCTGAGGCAATCCCAAAACAATCAGCCATTGAAAACCTGATGAGGGCCACTATGAGTCGGATACCAACTCGATGGCACCTAACGACAACACAACAATAATTGGGTTTGAGCTGAAATTGAAATCTAGGCATAATCTACCAGTTTGTATAAAAGGGGCATTTTCCAAATACACAGCTAAATGCTGGCGGATTTTTAAAAAAACATATTTTCAGAATTCCAACTTTCCTGAATCTGATAAAACTCTAATTGAAGCAGTAATTTGGGCAGATGAGCGGCTGGCTTCTTCCCCAAAGTGATTCTGGCATTAAGCACTAGGGAATGATGCAAATGTAGTGAGTGGCTAATAATTAAAGGATTTAATTAAGCATCGTCTGGGAACGTGTCTAGTAGCTCAGTGCATGCATTGGCAGCTCCTAGCAGTGCGGGTGGTTACGGGGGAGAGGCAAGCATTGTTGGAAGCAAAGAAACTAGTTATTTGGGGAAGATTTTCTAGTCCAAGGGTAAAAAGAGACACATGTTAACTACTGATTACACACAATTGGAGCGAGAATTTCAATGAAGATGGTAAAGCCAGGGAGTTTTAATTGTTTAACACCCAGTTCTTTGCTGCCGTAAACCCAGCGTCTACCACGTGTGTTGCTGATTGGAGGACAAGGAGGACGTCCCACTCATCTCCTCAGAGACCCACCCACAGGGCAGGTGCTCAGTGAACGCTCAGGCCTGAAGTAGTAAATGGAGATATAAGCACTAAAAAGAATCTCGAAAAGCAATCAAATTATCACATCACATCGAGCCAAGAAACCAAATCTTACATGGGAAATGCGTGATCCAACTGGGTAGCAAATACATGGAAAAGCAGTGGAAGGGACTGGGAAAGGCCAGTCGTGGTGATTTCTGGTGGGTGAGACCATGGGTGTTTCTTGTTCTGTTGGGGTCTTTTAATTTTTCCCCTCTTTCTAAGCCATAAAGATAAAATTGATATATATCAAAGACGGAACAAATGCTGCTATGTTCAATAAGACACCAGACTTGGAGGCAGACAAGACCTTTGGATACTCCATTCATTATTTTATCCTGCAGATCCCTTAGTCAGTCAGGAAACAAGGCATCGGGCACCTCCACCTACTGTGCTTGGTGCTGTGGGCGTGTGCTCCCTGGGTTTGCTGAATGCCATACATTGAAACTCCATTGGCCTCAGTTGACCCTGTAACCACCCCTGCCTGGGAGGAACTTTCACCGTCCTAATTTAGAGGTGAGGATTCTGCTCAGGATCACACATCTATTAGGCAGAATCCGAATCTGGTCGCCTAACCCAGAGCTGGAGCTCTTAAGTGATCCACCTGCTAAGCTGCTGGGAGGCCAGATCAGGCCAGTGTGACACCCCCAGACTTCCATATTTCCTCCCTTCCTCTTCCACTCACTGGCTTTGTTCCACCTTGAGAGCCAACAGAACACAGAGACTTGTCATCCACTGGGTGACCCTGTGCCCTCTTCTGTAGGGCACTGCCTGGAGAGGCAGTTCACCCCAAGGCCTATCTAGGCTCCCTTGGAGGACTAAGGCTTGTTCCCCAGGCAGTCACCTTTGCCGTACATCCTGGAACTCAAGGTCGTCGAGCTCCCCAAGATGGCTCTGGCATCTATTCCCTTGCCTCCGGCCCCTCACCACTGATTGGCTGTTTCCAAACCCCAGAACGGCTCCTGATTGGACAGTTCTGGAACCACCCCTGATTGGCTACTTCTACAAAACCAAATTTGAATATCCCCTCTGATTCGCTGAAACCTGTATGAGGTAACTGCCTCTGATTGGTCCCCGGCAAGCCCCAGAAGAGTATATAAGGGCGATACACGGAGCAGTCTGGGTCCATTCCATCAACCAGGAAAGACAAGGAAGAAATAAAGAGCTGTTGGAGCAGAGCACTTGGAGTCTTCATTGGGAAGAAAAGAAGCAAGGAGCTGCCCTGGGCAGAAGCCTCTGAGCCTGCCTTTCTCAAGGCTTCTCAGAGCAGCCATGGGCATAAGCCTCCTTTCCGGGCAGCTTGTGGTGGTGTTAGAGGGAGAACTAGAACCCCAAACCTTCTGTCCCATCACTATGGAGTACACATGGGAACTGCCTCTGCCACTCCAGTGACAGTAAAATCATAATCATAATCATAATCATAATACATGCCTTGCCTTTCTATGTCATAATTTTGTTGTAAACCAATATCTCTAGTTGTATTGGACTAGTTGGGCTCCTGGGTGCCCAGCTCCCCCTCACCAGAAGATGGGTTTTTGGCTGCTGGTCCCTGCTCACAGCCGGAGCGAGTCCGGTGGCAGGGTGATGCCCCACACTCTTCCAGCTCTCTGTGCTCCAAACTAAACACTGCCTGCCTCCTCCAACTGTCCTTTCCGGTTCCCTATGATCCAGAACCTTGCCACTCTCCTCCCAACTGCTCCAGTGTGGATCAATGTCCATAGGATATGGCTGTATGACAGAGTCTCTACTTGTGATCTGATCGTGTGGTTGGCCGCACTCTGTGGGCTCTATATGGCCTGACCATCATGGGAGGGTCACTTCTGAGATAGACACTGGGCTTCTATTATCACATCTCAAACGCATGCTCACTCTGGCTTTTCTGCAGGATTTTTTTAAAACACTGAACTAAAATTCTTGAGTACATAGCATACATAAAGAGTCCTTTGCAATAACAAATGCTAAACTAGCAATAATGGGAGAAAGACACGGCAATCCACTCCCAAAGCAATCCCCAAACAGCCATTAAAAACCCTTTAAGGGTCGCTATGAGTCAGACATGACTCAATGGCACCTAACAACAACAATAAACTAGAAAAGCAAGTACTTCCCAGATTTCATATTCTAAAAATTCAACCTGTAGGCCAGTTATTTGAAATCAAAATTTTAGTAGAAACTCAATAGTAAATGATGACTATGTTCATAGGTCTAATCACCAAGCCTACTATGGTCCCACAACTAAAATACATTTCATATGAAATAATGTTCAAAACATTAGTAAAGAGTCCTTTTCTTTCTTCAGTACTAGGGATTGACCCCAGGGCCTCACACATGCTAGACAAGGGCTCTACCACTCAGCTACCTTGTCTAGCCCTAAGAGTCATATTGTTAAGTACATATAAGTAATTTCAACATAGAGAATACTTGACACTATCTTCCTAGACTAAGTCATCTCCTAGTACTTCATGTATTGTTAATTAATTAAACAAAAATACTGACTATAATGTTTTAGTTATTTTTAATTCCAAGGTTTTAGATAAAACAAGTTTTATTAAAGCAAGCGTAAGTGGCAAAGGGGGCTGGGATTTAGCTCAGTTGATAGAGCACTGCGCTGCAGTCTCTGAGGTCCCAAGTTCAATTCCCAGCACCCAAAAATGGGAGAAGGACTTGGCAATCCACTCCCAAGGCAATCCCGAAATAGTCAGCCATTGAAAACCCTATGAGGGTCACTATGAGTCGGATACCGACTCGATAGCACCTAACAACAACAACAAGTGGCAAAGCTTTTTAGGTCCAGACTTTTGGAAGATTATGGAACAATTCTAGGGCATGAGACCTCTGCTGCTGGTCCTCTGGGTCTAATTCAATTTTTAAACATGCCCTGCCCCTTTACCTGATGTACCTTACAGGTACATTATGCTTGACCTGAATCTCTGTCTTTGGTTTTCTCAGGATATATTGCTTTTGGTTCCAGAATCTCTGGGGACTGAGGGTCAAGAATGAAGGTTTAATCTGAGGTGTTATTGTCCAGATGCCTTGGTCTCCACGGAAACTGAAGGGCCAATGAGGTTGTCAGCACTTTCTCCATCCAGACCCTACTTTCTGGGTGATGTCTTATCTCAGGCAGGATCTCAACTCTTAGACACACAGATACTGCCAGTGTCTCTAGGCTTCCATCCTACAACCTCAGTCCTGCTGGCCAAAAATGTTCCCCTTTCTCCCAGTTCCAACCCAACTTCCAGGTGTGACTTTCATTGTCCCTATTTGAATCACGGGCTCATCTCTCAGCCAGTCACTAAATCTGGAGAGATGGGAAATAAGTCCAATTCATATCACCTCCCCTGAAGCAGGGGCAGGGGTGGGTAGAAAAGGCACAAAACAGGAGTCAGCCTATGCAAATCACATGACATATGGAGATGGAATGGGAGACGGATGGTTTCCAAACTGAGTGAAGCTGCTATGACCTAAAGAAAGATGAGTAGATAATTGTCATTGTTGTCAGGTGTCATTGAGTTGGGTCTGACTCATAGCCATCCTATATAGAGAAGAATGAAACACTTCCTGATTCTGTGCCAGGCACATGCTCTCATTTATATAAGCCCATTGTTGCAGGCACTGTGACAATCCATCTAGTTGAGGGTTTTCCTTTTTTTGCATTGACCTGCCACTCTCCCAAACATGATGTTCTTCTCCAGGGATTGGTCCCTCCAGGCTATATGTCCAAATTACATGAGACAGAGTTTAGTCATCCCTGTTTCCAAGGAGCACTCTGATTGCACCATTTCTAGGATAGATCTGTTGGTTCTTTTTGCAGTCCATGATATATTCAGTATTCATCTTCAGCACCATAATTCAAAAGCATCAATTCTCCTGTCTCCCGTATTCAATATCCAGCTTTCATAACCACATGATGTAACTCAAAATACCATGGCATGATTCAGGAGCACCTTTGTCTTCAGTATGACACCTTTACTTTTCAATACTTTAAAGAGCTCTTTTGCCACAGCTTTTCCCAATGCAACACATCTTTTGATTTCTTCACTGCTGCTTTCATGGTTGTTGGTAATAGATGGACCAAAATAGCAACTATCTACCTTAGGCAAGGGCTGGGATTTGGCTCAGTTGGTAGAGCGCTGCACTGCAGTCTCTGAGGTCCCGAGTTCAATTCCCAGCACCGCAAAAATGGGAGAAGGACTTGGCAATCAACTCCCAAGGCAATCCCGAAACAGTCAGCCATTGAAAACCCTATGAGGGTCACTATGAGTCGGATACTGACTTGACGACACCTACCAACAACAACAACCTTAGGCAAGGAAGAAACTTGCCTTTACAGAGGACCTGATATGTGGCCAGACCTAGGTGCTGTACATGGCACTGGCCAACCTCATAGAAGAAAACAATGGCCCTGAGACAGCATTTCATTGGGCAATCATTTAACATATCAGCCCACAGTGAAGAGAGAGAGAGAGAAAAAAAAGGCAAGTAGATGTGGACTTCCTGGTGGAAGGAATGAGAAAGCAAAGGAGGGTTCTCAGGATAGAAATTAGCATAGGAAACAGAAAGATGTGAAATGTATGCCCCTAGACCTGCTGTCTGTATGCCAAGGTTGCCTGTCATAATTAAACTAAAAAGAGTAGGGGCATCGAAAGCCAACTGGAAGACTGTATAGAGGCACTTTAGGAACCACTGCTGAAGGGTCTTTTGCAAGAGACTCTGGGAACTGTAGTTTCCCAAACCTTAGAAGGTGCAGATGTCACGTTGAAGACAAACGTGTGCCTGACTCATGTCGTGGTATTTTCAGTCACATCATATGCTTGAGAAAGCTGGACATTGAATAAGGGAGAAAGGAGAAGAATTGATGTTTGTGAATTATGGTACTGGAGATAAATACTGAATATACCATGGACTGCCAAAAGGACCAACCCATCTGTCCCAGAAGTGCTGCAACCAGAGTTCTCCTTGGAAGCAAGGATGACTAGACTGTGTCTCATGTATTTTGGACATGTAGCCCAGAGGGACCAATCCCTGAAGAACATCATGTTTGGGAGAGTAGCATGTCAACAACAACCACAAAAAGAAAGGGAAAACCCTCAACTAGATGGATTGACACAGTGTTTGCAATAAGGGGCTTAAATATAAATAAGATCGTGTGCATGGCACAGTGTTGGGGAGTGTTTCATTCTGCTGTACATGGGGTTGCTATGAGTAGGACCTGACAAAAACAGCATGTTCCATCTGGTGAATTACATGTGTATAGTCCCTGTTAATGTTGGTGAAAACATGTATTTGCAATGAAAAAGCCATTGGGTTGACACAATTCTATTATGCAATCTCCAGCATTGTTTCTGTCACAAAGGCTATGTTTTCCAATTAGCGAGCCACCTTCTCTATTCCCGACTTTTGGATTCCAATCACCAGTAATTATCAGTGCATCTTGATTGCATGTGTGATCAATTTCAGACTGCAAAAGCTGGTAAAAATCTTTCCTTTCTCATCTGTGGTCCTCATGGTGGGTGCATAATTTTGAATAAGAGTCATATTAATTGGCCTTCCTTATAAGCATATGGGCATTTTTCTATCACTGATGGCATTGTACTTCAGGAAATATCTTGAGGTATCTTCTTTGATGATGAATACAACCCCATTTCTCTTTAAGTTGTCCATCCTAGCATAGTAGACCATATCATTTTCTGATTCAAAATGGTCAACACCAGTCCATTTTAGCTCACTGATGCCTAGAATGTTGTTTTTTATGCATTCCATTTCACTTTTGATGATTTGTAATTTTTCTACATTCATACTACATACATTCCACATTCCAATTATTAATGGATGTTTACAGTTGTTTCTTCTCATTTTGAGTCATGTCACATTAGCAAATGAGGTCCCAGGGGCTTGGCTTCATTCTTGTCATTAAGGTCAACTCTACTTCGAGGAGGCAATTCTTCCCCAGTCATCATTTTAGTGCCTTCCCACCTACAGGGCTCATTTTCCAGCACTATACATGACAGTATTACTCTGCTATTTATAGGGTTTTCAATAGCTAATTGTTTCAGGAGTGGGTTAGCTTTATCCTTCTCCCTAGTCTATCCTAGTCTGGATGCTCAGCTGAAACCTGTCCACCATGGGAGACCCTTCTGGTATCTGTAATACTGGTGGCATAACTTTCAGCATCACAGCAATGCACAAGCCCCAGTAGTAAGACAAACTGACAAACTGAACAATACTTAACAACAAAAGTCCCAGAAAACATAGATTGGCTCCTCTTTCTTAACCAAATTCACACTGACCCAGAACCTCTGTATAGGAAAAGACCCAAGATCAGGACCTGAAGTCTGTGAATATCCAGAAAATGTGTATGCCTTTCCTGGCTAAATTTTAAGCTTTACAAATGCACTTCTATTTCTTCCCATCTTTTTTATCCCTCAACATTGAACTTAAATGATCAATGGTTTCATTTGGAAAATTGGCTCTTTTGGTCACAAATGAAGTTACTATACTCAGGATCAGTAGAAGTAATGCAAGCACCAACAATAGTGGGATTTCCTACCATGTACCACATGGGAAAAGAAAATCTTCTATCAAGTTTTAGTCTTTTGAGTTTTATATATTTAACTAAAATTTCCCACTCCCCAGGAACTAAGATAGCCTACTGACCCCCAAGAAGGAGCAGAAATGGTTAACAGTAACTAAGGGCATAATATTTGCTTATGCTTATGTTTATTGTCATTTGAAAACCACCACCCAGCCTTAAATGCTGAGAACCAGGATAAATAATAAAACATGAAATAGAGCTCTTCGTTAGGTCTCCCTCATTCAGCTCTTCTGAAAACCATGTCTAGACCATGATGAAAGTGCTTAATGAAAGTGCTACAGCCTGAAAATAACTTTATACCAAGGTAGGAAATTGTAAACAAATGAACTAAATTATAGCCTTGCCATCTTTAATTCCATGAGTGCTCTTAGAGTCTACAGAACATGGAGAAAGGCACTTGGATTTTGCAACCAGATAGGCCTAGGTTAACATGCTGGCTTTGACCCTTACTAGATGCTCCTACCATGTTGAAACTTTTGATCCTCAGTTTTCTTCATTTGTAAAATGGGGATAAAGAGTACAACTGATGGAGTAGGTATAATTACTTTTATCTATAAGGAAACTTCCCAAGAACAGTGCTGGTGCCAAGGGGGAGCTAGGTAAGAGGGTACATCATAATCTTCACAGTTTCCTTCAGTGCTGTTATGGTTTGGATATAAAGCATCCACCAAGAAGTCTCATATGTTGAAGTCTTGGGCTCCAATGCAATGTTTGGAGTTGGAGTTCTTGGCAAGTATTTGGATCATGAGGGTAGTGACCTCATCATTGGATCAACACACGGATAGATCTGTAATGGAATGGACTATTGGGAGATGGCGAAAACTGTGAAAGGTGGGGCCTGCTAGGAGGAAGTAGGCCACTGGAGGTGTGCCTTTGAAGGGTACACCTTGTCCCTAGCCTCTTCCTTTCTCTGTGTCTCTTCTTCCAGTCCACCAGGAGGCAAGCCACTTTATTCCACCATGTCTTTCCGCCATGATGTTTCTGCCTTGCAACAAACCTAAAAGCAACGGAGCCAGTGATCCATGAACTGAAACCTCTGAAACTGTGAGCCAAAATACTTACTTCCTCCACAAAGCTATTTTTCTCAAGTATTTTGTCTCAGTGACAAAAAGTAACACAAGTGCCCTCCCAACAAGCCACGCCCTCCCACCCAAAAGCATGGCCTAAGTATAAGCTGTGAACCTGCTGTTCACATGTAACTCAATGTCTCAATTCATATAGAAATTAAATTCAAAAGAAACTCCAGCCCTTTCCTAGCAGAATGCTGGCCCTCTGCCCCTCTTTTATCAACTACCACTACCCAAAAGGGAAGCAATTTGAAACTAAAGTGACCTCTGTAAACATTTCTTTCCATGACAATATTTCACCAAAGTTTACTGTGATGCTTCTCCTAAATAAAATCACTAGATAAGTGATATAATAACAGTTGATGCTCCAATTTGAACCATCCCAGGAGACAAACTGAGAGTAAGTAGGTATACAATGAATGTAGTCACCAAGGATGAAAAAAGAGTGAGTAGCATTTTGATCAGGATCAGCTACTACAATGTAAAACCTACTCATTTATAATAAAAAATTTAAAACCTCCCCATCTCAGATAGTCATTCACATACTCCATAAGTAAAGATGAATTAATCAATTAGTTATCTAATAAAGATTATTGGCTCTGCCATAAGCTATATCAGATCACACATTGTACACACCAGTAACAGGGCTGGGATTTAGCCCTGTTGGTAGAGCACCACTGTGCAGTCTCTGAGGTTCCCAAGTTCCATTCCCAGCACCACAAAAATGAGAGAAGGATGTGGCTATCCACTCCCAAGGCAATCTCAAACAATCAGCCATGGAAAACCCTATAAGGGTCTCTATGAGTTGGACACGACTTGATGGCACCTAACAACACACCAGTAACACACACAATCTCCACATCATAGTACAGTCTGATTCCTAGAGCTGTTTCTCAATTATCCCCCCCCCCATTATTGCTCCCTGCAGGAGCTTTTCTTTCTTAACAACCCCCTCTACCAAGTTTTCATAGCACAGATGCACTTCACTATAGATATGCTCTGTTCTAAAGGTACATCTTTGCTTTAAACATTAAAGGAATAAGGTGATTTTCATCCTTGAACTATCTTTTGCTCCTTTGAGGACAATACTGCACCTATCAAGAATGGGTGACCTATAGCAGGCATCCCCAATCCCCAGGCTGCAGACAGGTACCCACGTGAGCAGCAAGTGAGGTTTCATTTGTATTTACACAAATAAAAGTAATGCACTTGAATCATCCCCAAACCATGACCAACCCATCATCCCCAGTCCATGGAAAACTTGTCTGCCATGAAACGGGTCCCTGATGCCAGAAAGGTGGGGCACTGCTGTCCCAGAGCACAGATAAACATCAGAGCAGAACAAACCCCAGGAGCTGAAAGACCCTCAGAGCCCACGTGTCTGTGCCATGGTTGGGTAGAGACAGGAGAAAGATGGAAAAGAAGCCAAACTTAAAAGCAAATGAAGTACAGTCAATTGGAAAGTATTTATCAAGGGCCAGCTAGGTGACCCCACCTGTGCTGGGTATGTAGGAATGTCCCAGAAGACAGAATTCACCTCTGCCTTCAGGACTAGACTCTGCATGGACTGTTTAGAGACACAGCAAGAGAACACGGGCTGGTTAGGGAAACCGGAAGCCCCGTTGGGGAATGCTTCCACCAACAGGGAAGCCAGAGACAAAGACCAGCAGCCACCGCTGGGTGGGAGGAACAGGGCAAGGCTTCCTGGGGGAGCTGAAGCCTGTAGACCTTGGTGAAGAGGCACTTAGAGGCATTCCTTCAGAAAGCAACTATTTATCACCTACCATGTGGTAGCATGGGCTAGGATTTAGCTCAGTTGGTAGAGCGCTGCTCTACAGTCTCTGAGGTCCCAAGTTCGATTCCCAGCACCGCAAAATGGGAGAAGTACATGGTAACCCATTC
>VMDO01042759.1:0-10332 GCA_007922755.1 Pedetes capensis | reverse complement strand
GTAAGGAAATGTGGTACAGAGCACCAGTACCATCTGCAACATCAGCCATTGTTATAAAAGCTTAATCACTTCAATATTGTTTGCAAAATTTATTCCATTCTAAGAATTTATCTGGGAATGGTATCTCTATCTGTTGGTTAATCTGTCATCAATCCACTGCTCATCCTGTATCTTTCTGTTCTATCTATGATCTCTGCATTCTCTATTTTAATGAAAAATAATAAAATTTGATGGAAGTTACCACAAATGTTTTAGTCCAGTTCTTTCCAAATATGTTCACATAGTGATTTACATAAAAAACTGGTAATATTTATTTAGCATACTGGGGCAAATAGAAAAAGCTGGCCCAGATATGTGGGGCAACAAAGGCTCATGAAGTTCTGGGCTTACTGTAAAACCCACAGGTCAGAGTTGATTGATATCTTAGCATAAATACAACCAAGTACGTTCTGGATTTGTTGTTGTTGTTGGGTGCCATTGATGAGTCCAACTCATAGCCTCCCTCATTGGGTTTTCAATGGCTGATTGTTTCGGGATTGCTTCAGGAGTGGATTGCCATGTCTTTCTCCTGATGTTCTGGATACATTGGTTGAAATACTCTATTGAATCAGCTCCTTATTTTTTTCTTTTCTTTTTAAATATCAGTAAATTCTTGGTTTCTTACTTCTTAGTTCATTTTAGAAAACATTTATTGAAAATCTGTGTGCACCAGGTTCTACAATAGCTACTAGATACAAAAGTAGACAAAATGGTCGCTTCCATAGAAGAACCTGCATTTTAAAGAAGGGAATGATGCATAGTCTGACAGCCACAATAAAACAGTATAAAGTAGAGAGAAGCAGCAGATAGTTTGGCAAGTCTTCTACACCTGTTTACTCTACCCTAAATATTCTTTCCCCCTTTATTCGCTGATTTCCATTCCCATCCATGCCATGTCCTGTGCTACTTTCAATAACAGCAAATATTTTGTCTAGCTTCAGGAACCTGGAAATAACTTTCCTTTGAAGTTGTTGTTGCATTAACATCTGTTTTTATTCATTTAGACTGGTGACTGTCTTTTATTTTGGACTTTCTAACCACACAACTTGGTGCACAATGCCCATTGAACGGATGGATTTCTATTTCTTAATTTCCATCTTATCCATTGGAAGTTTTGAATAGCTGCAAGGAAGCCATTGCTCAGGGTCAGGGGGCATTATATATCCCTGAAACCTGGAATCCCATGTTTTCAGTAATCAATCAGGATTCACATGTCACAGATTTATAATAAAGATTTTAATTGCCTAGAGCCACAATAGCAGGCAGTGTTCTGACAACCATCAATTTCTAGTTCTGTCAAGGTCTGCTATAAGTGCATCAGGTAGTATTAATTCACCCTTCAGTAGTCTCTTCACTGATCACAGGAAGAGCTCATGTGCAGGTGATAAAATAGTTACAGGACAAAGGTGACCTGAGTTAACATTTTGGGAACTTAAGAGTGAACTTATCCAGCATCACTTTTTAAATAGTGCATCCTATAAAAAGATACATATTTTAGGAACTTAGGTTTTTGTATTTTATCATGTCTCACAGAGTTCAATTAGCTTCTGTTAATAGATTTTGCCTATATTGAGATAATGTTGCCTTCTACATGTCTCATTGTGTCTGTTGACTCTTCAAAAATAGTTTTTTTAATCCCCTGCAATTCATTCTTGTTCTTAAAACTGTATTTAAAATTTTTTGTTTAAACATGCAAATAGTTCTTGACAAAATGGCTGAGATTTTTGTTTTCTTTTGTGCATATACTGAAGCTCCAGAACCTAGAATGGTGTATGGCACATCATTGTTGTTTTTGTTAGGTGCCGTCAAGTCGGTATCCGACTCATAGCGACCCTCATAGGGTTTTCAATGGCTGAGTGCTTCGGGATTGCCTTGGGAGTGGATTGCCAGGTCCTTCTCCCATTTTTGCGGTGCTGGGAATTGAACTCAGGGCCTCAGAGACTGCAGCGCAGCGCTCTACCCACTGAGCTAAATCCCAGCCCCATGGCACATCACAGGGATTCAATTAAAGCATTTGATAAATGTATATGTATTTGTTATTTTCTCATAATATCATTTGGTCCATAACAAAAGTCAGTATAGTTTATTATCATTACCATGATTGTTTTAGTTTTCTAAAATAACCTCAACAACAAGGACTTCCTAATAGTATTGGGAAATGTTTTTTATAAGTAGAATTGTAGATCAGAGTATCCATTTTAAATGTTGCCAAACTGTTCTCCAAAATGACAGCAATTATTTGCACATCCACAAAAATGTTTGAATACATCTATTGTTTCATATCTACACTGAAATGGATATAATTAATATTTATATTTTTTGTCAATCAGGGAAAACAATAGTTCATTATTGTTTTAATTTGCTTTTTTGTTATTTCTAATAACTTTTGAGTGTATGTTACATGTTTGGAGATCATTCTATGATTCCTTGGTTATGTATTGCCTGTTCGTATCACGTATCTATTTTTCTTTTGTGTTACTGTTCTTTTCTGTACTGTGTGGAGAAAAGCTTTTATAGAATGAAAATGTTTGCCTGTTGTCTGTTATCTGGACTGAAGTTATTTTTATCTCTTGTTTCTTCTCTTGTTGTATCTTTTATGTGATACAAGTTTAAAACTTTTATGTATTTGCTGGGTATAGTGGCTTACTCCTATAGTCCTAGCATTTAGGAGGCTGACACAGGAAGATCAACACAAGTTCAAGGGCAGCCTGGGGTACACAGTAAGATTCTGCTTCAAAAAACAAAACAAACAAGCAAAAAAAAAAATCCTTTTATGCAGATGAATCTGCTAAATGTTTGCTTCAATGCTTCTGGGTTTCCTATTTAGAAAGACTTCTTCCATACCCAGGCTTTTAAAATGTTGCTTTTTTCTTTCTTTTCTTTCTTTTCTTTTCTTTTTTAAATGATTTTCTCTAATATTTTTCCTATCGTTACAATATAGTTTTAATTGGGCTTGAATATTTTTGTTGTAAAACTACACATATACTACTATTTTAATGAATAGCCCATTGTGCAAATACCCTGTATTTAACAGGCCTTGGTTTCCTCATAGCTTACACTTCAGGCATTAATTCTGAGCTGAGGCATGGTAAAGGTAGTATAAGACAGCGGCTTTATAATCCCAAAATGAGATATATTAAACAATACATAAGATATTATCCATAAAAATTTTTTTTTAAATGTATCAACAATGAAATTAAGATTCTGTGTACCAAAGACACTATTAAGAGAGTGAGGAAGCAATCCTTGAAGGAGAAAAATGTGTTTTCAATGTGGTTAACTAATAAAAATACTTATCTTGAAAGAATTCCTATAAATCAAGAAATAACCATACAAAAACCCAGTGCAAAAATGGGCAAAAGCACTGAATAGACACATAAAAGAAAGATTATAAATGGAATATTAATAAAGATGGTCAATATCATTGGAAACCAGAAAAATAAAGATTTAAAACTCAGTGAGACTGTACTGTATTCCATCACACTGGTAAATATTAAAAATCAGGTGAAGGTCTGGTATAATAGGAAGCTTATGAATTTCTGGTGGAATTGTAATTGGTGCAACTTCTTTGGTAAGACTTAAAATAGGTGAAGATACTCATAACCTACAATACAGAAAATTCCTGACGGAAGAGACAAGTGTGCACACTTGTGTAACAAGAGACATGCATGTTCACTAGGTTCACTAGTATGGTTCAAAGTGTCCTCAGACTGGAAAAAATCCAAAGTCTATCCAGTAGAATACACAATTTCTGTATACCTACACAAAGTTACCACATAGCAATAGTGACGAATCAATTGTTGATATATAGTATGAACAGGATGAGTCTTAATGATGTATTGTTAAGGGGAAAAGGCCTGGTACAGCAGAACAGTTACTATAGGAACCAAAAATATTTTGTAAAAAATTAAGCTATATTTTTAGGGATGTCTCAGTAGGCTGTGAAATAATAAAGAAATGGAATTTAATTGAATACAAGAAAGTATTTGTTGTTGGAGGAGTGGTTGATGGCGCTATCATCCAGAAGGTCCTACAAGGAAGGGAGTGTTAGTGTGTTGATGATATTCTGTATCTTTATTTATCTGGGTAGGCTTTACATGAGTGTGTGTTTCATAATGACTTGTTAAATTGTGCATTTAAGTTTTGGTCACTTTTCTGTATGTTGGCTCTATTTCATAATTTTGAAAGTTTACCAAAATAATATATTCACTTCTCACAAGATGTTGTGAAAATTAAAACAACCGATATAGTTGGGTGTGGTAGTACACACCCGTAATTTCATCATTTGATTGGCAGAGGCAGGAGGACCATGAGTTCAAGGCCAGCCTGGACTACATAGTGAGACTCTGACTCAAAAACAAAACAAAACAAACAAAAACTAACATAAAACTTGGCCCCATTAAACCCCTTCAACAAATGTTAGTAGGAGTGCGTGTGTCTATCCTAAACACATATATCCAATAACTGGAATCCAGATGAGTTAGACTCAGTTTTTCACATTGGTCAAAGTGTATTACAAGCAAATCATGACTGTTCCTTTGAAAATGTTCTATAGTCTTTGGTCCTGGGAGTAAACAACAATCTTCTCCAACAAGTTAAATACCTCTGTCTAACATGCCTTGGAATACCGTAGCACCTATTCAGAAGTTAGGACACTACTGGGTCAAAGCCATTTTGCTCCTATTTTTACTTTCTAATGTATATTGACTTATAAGACCTCCACATGTCCGCTTTAAGTGTAACTGTTTTATAGCATGAGCTGATCTGGCAGGATGGAACAGGTGAAGGCATCTGATCATAGGCAGTAGTTACACTAAGATCCATGATCAAGCCAAGAAGCTTCCCTATCTTCTCTGAAGGAGAGAAGCACAGGCTTTCTCCAGTGCTTAGGCAGAGCCCCTGGCATCTATGAAGTATTCAAAAACATGTTTGTTCAAGGAGTAAGGGAATATACACATGAAATAATGATCAAGAAAGAAGTTAAGGGGTAATTACAGTTTAAATAAATCAAAGGAGCAAGATGTCATAATTTAGAGAAATATACTGAATCAGCACTGTGAGCATTTTTTATAAGGATACAATTATAAATGAGTGACTTGGGTGGGAAGCCTGGGGTTTAAAGACCATGTTGTGTGAGAAGCAGACTGAAGTAAAGGATAATCTTTTTAAAAGGAAAAGCAATCCTGGGCAGTCCTAGTGGGTAAAGGGCTAGAGTCCAAGGGAACATTTTCAGGGAACATTTTCCACAGGCATAAGTGAGCCTTCTGGGAAATGCTCCTACCTAGGGCAGCATAAAAAAATAAAAACTTCCCACACTAGATGCCTTGGGAACTAATTCCTGCTTGGCCTTTACTATGTGACCTCAGGCAAGTTCCCTAAGCCTCAGCCTCATTTTTCTATTTTGTAATGAGAGTATATAACAGTACCTATATCATAGGTAAAAGCACATAAAATGGAATGTGCCTCTATTTCTATATAAATTACTTTATTTTTATTTGTTTGTTTGTTTTTTATTTATTTTGCCATACTAGGAAGTTGAACCTGAGGCATACTTTGCAAGTGTTCTATCATTAAACTGCACCCCAGCCCACTTTTTACTATTTATTTATTTATCTGTTTGTTTGTTTATTTTGCAGTACTAGGGAGTTGAGCCCAGGGCATACTTTGCAGGCATTCTACCACTGAGCTGTACCTCCAGCCCATTTTTTACTTTTTATTTATTTATTTATTTATTTTAAGACAGGGTCTCACTAAGTTATGCAGGCTGCCCTTGGCCTCAAATTTGCAATCCTCTTGCCTTTGTTTCCGGAGTGATTGGGATTACAGACATGTGCCATGGCAACCAGCTTATTTGTTTTCTTAGTGCTCTTCTTCTTTCAGTATTTTAAAGGGTTGGTTCATTTACCTATTGCCATCTCCTAATATTTTGCATATCATGATTTCTAGCATATTTGTTGTTGTTAGGTGCCGTCAAGTCGGTATCCGGCTCATAGCGACCCTCTGTACAACAGGGGAAACACTATTGTCAGTGCTTCTCTGCTGTTCATAGGGTTTTCAATGGCAGATTGATTTTTGAGAGGGGGTTGCCAGGTCCTTCTCCCAAGCCTACAGCATCTGGTGTTCCCAGGTGGTCTCCCATCCAGGTACTAACCAGGCCCGACCCTGCTTAGCTTCCGAGATCTGACGGGATCAGACGCCACAGGGCTACCGCTGCAGGCTCTAGCATATAGGACTCAATAAATATTTGTTGATTAATTATGTCATAAATGAAGGACCTAAGACTTGGAATTGAAGCCATTTGTCTAGGTCACAGAACTGGAAAAAGACACTAACATAACTCCAGTACTCTTTTTCTTTTCTTTACTCCTTAATTTCTGGTGGAGATCACTCTTCTCATTGTTAAATGTAGAATAAAAGACTGACATCTAGGCCCCCAAGGAAAAGAGGGTTCAAAAGAGCCCCAAAGAATTTCAAGGTGGAATTTTGATGCTTTACCAGAAGCAATTATTTTTCTTTCTTTCTACTGAAGTGACCAGGTTCTGAGAGGAAAAAGTTCTTCTTAGTATTTTTCAGTTCTAAGTATTTAATAATAACTTAATTGCATTTAAATCATTGCACCAAAATAAAAAATATTAACTAACTTCATTGAGGGTTTGCTTTGTGTTAAAACCTTCAAAGGCATTTTTACACCTATTGACTCAATCTTTAAAATGACCGTACAGTGTAGGTACTATTACTTTCCACATTTTTGCAGAGGAAGAAATAAGCAGAATAGGATTAAAATAAACACACACACAAACAAAAAACCTGCTCATAGTCATATGTTGTTGTTGCTGTTATGTGTTGTCGAGTGGGAGACCATACAATGGGTGAAACAGTATTGTTAGTGCTTCTCTGCTATTCATAGGGTTTTCAATGGCTGATTGTTTTTTGGGAGTGGGTTGCTGGGTCCTTCTCCCAAGCCTACAGCACCTGATGTTCCCAGGCAGTCTCCCATCCAAGTACTAAATAGGCCTGACCCTGCTTAGCTTCCATGATCTGATGGGATCGGACCCAACAGTGGTACAGCTGAAGGCCATAGTCATATAGATAGGAAGTAATTGTATAAAGGCCAAAATCTGGAAAGCATGGCATACAGTCTATTCCATAAATTCATAGTGGAGAAATGAGTGGACACTGATATGTGAGAGTTCATTTCTCCCCTAAAAAGAGAGAAGAGTTCTACAAGTAGTTGGGAAGATGATAATCAGAGGGGTATTGGTGGTTGGTTGACATATGCAGAACTCATGGATATGGAGGGCCAACTGACTGATGGTCCTACACCATGGCAGTATGAATATTGTATATGAAGTTCTACAATCTATAAAAACTTGACCATAACTCATCAAAAGATATTTAAAAAAATACTTTAAATATTTTAGCTCAAATTTAATTTTGACCCAACTAGTTGAGTTCATCTCATCAGTCACATAAAATAACGAAGCACAGACATGTCTCATTACCTGGAAGTAAAGTAACCAACCATTTGAATGTGACTGGAACTTCCTCAGTTGTAACACTGAAAGTCCTGAGGACCAAGAGACCCTTAGAACCCTAGTAAATATAGAAATTGGTTACCAGCATGCCATACACAAACCACAAACTTCCTAGCATTAAAAGGTGTCCATCATTAAAAATTCATTTAGGCCAGCCACAGTCTCCTGGTTTTAGCTTCACAGAATGCGATGATATTCCTTCCTAAACTATAAGTAGACTTCTCTCAAGTTAAAACTAGGGAAGGCTTCATGAATAAGATTCCTGAATTGTGGATTTAAATATTTCCTGAGAAGTGAGATACCTAACTCTGAATCATCTGCAATACCTTTGCTGATCCTGCAGGGTAATGTCAGAGCAAGTGCTCTTGGCTCTTGGCTCCTTTGTGTCATTGTGGAGGACAGAGGACAGGACAAATAAACTATCTGACAGTTTCCTTCACCCCAACAGCAGGCAGGAGCCCGGATTTTGGACTTTGGTGTCAACTCTCTTATTAATTCTCTCAGCAGTTCTTGGCATCATAGTGGAACATCATTTTAAGCTTTCAGTCTGTCAACTCTGGATAATTCTTAGCTATTTCGTAGTGTTGTGGGAATTGATTAATATTTATGAGCACATTTAAGTGGAAAAGTGCAGTGTAAATATTACTGCATGGATTGAAAAATTGTTTTCTACATAATATTATGCACAAGGAAAATAAACCACGGACAATAGTCTTCTTGGAACAGTTTGTAAATGGTGATCAGTTATCTGCTGCTTCCCTTTTCATCCGTCATAAGTTTAGTGCTTTTGTAATTTAATGTTTTCAACAATGATTTCTGCTAAATTTATTTTTTATTGTTGTCATGCATTGATGCACTTTGTTTCCTGTTAATTTCAATATATCTCTTTATTTCCAGTTAAAATTGTAAATCATTGATTATGACTTTCCTCCATTGGAATTTGTCCATGTACTAGGGATGTTTGTTGTTACTTAAGAATAATTATTAGAACTCATTTCTTAAAAGAATAGGTATATCTTTAGTCAAGTTCATTCGACATCAAATTTCTGCCACACAAGTTCTTGCTCCAATCTTGAATATGTAAATATAAAATTAGAAGCACATTTTATTAGAAGAAAATGGAATTTTGAGTGCAATAAAATTATGCTTACTTGTTTGGTTAAGTTTATGAATAATATAGAACAGGGAAATAATACCTTTATCATAACATATGTAACATATTAGTGATAATCCTCAAAACATTCATAATGGCAATATTTTATAAATGGCAAAAAGTAAACTAAATGTTAGACGATAATGCAGTTCAGAAAGATTATTAAAAAAAATATTTCCTTGTATGTTGTTATAGCAATGAGGTAGCTGTCATTTTAACAATTTAAAATTTAACAGTTTAATTCTATATCACATCGAAGTTTAAGCTCAAGATTATTACTGTAAATGTTTCTCTCATAATTGAAAGTATGTAGCTCTTTCCAGATGTAGCTTCTCTTTTAGTTAAGACACAGTCCAGGCCTAGTATGTTGTCTGTCACCTCCAAATGTTGTGTCACCTAGGTTGACACTCTGTTGGAATATTACAGTAGAATCAATTCTGGTGCAGGATCTGGTTCTCAATAATACATGCTTTGTAAAATCCAATCTTTGTAAAAATCAGATTACCCATAAATGATCAAATTCATAAAACATAGTCTAGATAATTGAATTGCAGGAAGATGATTTATTAAACTTGATGTCAAATTGTTAATTTCTAATAAGAGGTATAACATGCAGAGCTAATAAGACACACTTAGAAGTCTAAAGCAGAGAGCAAAAGTTGCTTAGAGAAGAGAGAATCTGGAAAAGGGAATTAGGAGTTATCAAGTGGATGATAATCTGACACTAATAGATCTTGGAGTGTGACCCTTTCTCATTCTTACCAAAATTCTATAATAGTATCTGGCAATTCGAAACAGTATATAGCAGAGACACATTGATACATTTTTCTTATGCCACTCTTCTCTTTCAATGTATTTTTATTAGTCAGATACACAAAAAATCCTTCTATAATTGCATGAAGAACTTCCTCATGACAAACATATTATATTTTAGGATCCTTTCAAAGAGAGTTTCTTTTTCAGTCAGTGTCTGAAATCTTTTGCTGAGGTTTAGGAAACACACTAAATTTGCCAGAAGTTTATCCAAAAATTTTATATATTTGCCTCCCCAGTACACTTACTAAAGATAGCTAGCCTTACCTAGGTTATCCATCAGTACAAATTAGGTTAAATTCCTCCAAGAAACAACCCATAAATCTCTGAGACTTAACACAACAAAAGTTACTCGGAGGTTAGGTTATGTGCCTTATCAGCAGAGGCTCTCACATTTGATTAACTAGAGATATGATGCTAATAGGTCATCCTTCATCTGGATCATCACCATATGAGGGGGAAGGAGAAACTTTAGATGGCACCTTCCCTCTTAAAGATTTTTGTCTGGAAGTGATATCCATCTGTTCTAACAACATTCCATTGGCCAAAGAAAATCATATGGCTGTGCCCGTCTTCAAAGAGATAGTATAGTTCTGTTACATGCTTGAAGGAGAACTGGAGATACTTTGAACAGCAGTTGTAAATACCACATTTAGTAATTTTGATTAATCTTTTCATTTGTTGCTGTATTTAGGTGCCGTCGAGTCGGTATCTGACTCATAGCGACCCTCTGTACAACAGGGGAAACACTATTGTCAGTGCTTCTCTGCTGTTCATAGGGTTTTCAATGGC
>VMDO01042758.1:0-10335 GCA_007922755.1 Pedetes capensis | reverse complement strand
ATTTATAAGAAAACATCTTGCAGTTACAGCAAGCTACCTTAATTTGACAACCTATTATCACAAGGAAAAGAAGCATAAATAAACTTTATCACTTTACCTTTATTTAGTCAACATTTTGACCTTTTGATATCTCAATTTACTTCTTTTATACTGTTAACAATTTTTGTAGTTATTTTTGATCTTTATTTTTTATATAATATTCATATTAAAGCTATAGGTAATTCACATAGCATAATTACAGTATAGAGTATTCTGAATTTGTCTGTGCACTTACTTTTTACCAGTGAGCTTTACTTTTTTAGATGTTTTGATACAGATTAACATCATTTTCTTTCAGACTGAAGAACTCTTGTTTCGTATAAGACAGTTCAGGTGTTCCTGAGTTCCCTCTGGTTTCCTCTGGGGGGGAAAAAAAAAACTTTATTTCTCCTTTATCTCTGAAGAATAGATTTACCTGTTAAAAATTACTGTTTAGTCTTTTATTTTCCTTTCTGAAGTATCAGTGAATCATATATCCTGGTCCATAAGATTTCATCTAAGTTTTGTGCCAGGAAGTTTGCTGCCAACTGTACTGGAACTCTTTAATTTGTTCTCTTCTTTTCTCTTACTGCTTTTACTATTTTCTCAGTCTTTGGACTTTGGAAGTTCGATTACTGTATGTACAAGAGAAGTTTTATTTAATTTGAATCTGAATGTGTCTTTTGACCTTCCAGTACCTGCATATTAACATTATTCTTCAGGCTCAGAAAATTATCTACTGTTATTTCTTTGAATAAACTTCCTACATCCTTGTTGTATTCTTCCTCCTGAATAGAAATGCCTTTTACAATTGTTTTTCTTTTAATATTGTCTAATAGATCCCAAAATAATTTATTACTTTTATTCTTTCTTTCTTTTTTCCTCCAAATGTGTCATTTTTAATAGCTTGTCTTGGATGTGCAGGCGATTTGGCTTTGCCATCTGTCACCACATTGATCGCCAAGGTTGATTCTGCTGATCTGTCCTTCTTGATAGCTATCTCTTCCTTCCTCACTGCTCCATGTGAGTCCCTCCTGAGCTTAATGCTAGGTCAAAGAAGATGACCATCCCTGATAGAGAAGGAATATTCTTTGGTCAACAATATACAGGTAGCTGATCTTGTCTTCTAAAACCTCTGAAGTAGCTCTCAAACTGTCATCAAGCTCCCTAATTATATCATTTGCTTGATAAATTCTGCTGTTGAGACATTCTGTTGTATTTACCAGCTCATTCATTATATTTTGCAATTCCAGGATTTCTGTTTGATCTTGTAATTATTTTGTTACAATGTGCCTGCTGGTGAGATTTATTCAGATATTGAGTCCAGTGTAATCAATCAGCAGTAATCAAACACTGCTGACCAGAAAACTAATCTATGCTGCCATGATAGCAGTGGATTCCTGTGTGGCAATGGATTTGTTCTGGAGACTCCATCTACAGCTGCTATCTAGGAATCCAGGGATGGAATAAGCCTGGTTCTGGGATTTATTGTGCCAATCCCTGTACTGGATCTCAATTCAGTGTCCCTTGATCACTTTCCTCTCCTCTCTTTAAGCAAACAGCATCCACTTCTTTTATGTTTCTTGGGGCCTGGGGTGTGGTGATGCAGGCAATGTAAGTCTATCTTTCTTATCCTTTTGATTATATCTTTTCTTATCAAGATAAAACCAAATACTATGATCCTTCATCTGATTTCTTTAGCTTTTGTGAAAATATCAATATGTTTTAGTATGAATACTTGCTCAAATTGATGTTTCTTCAGAGGAAGGTATCACTAGTCTTATTTCATCATCATTATCTAATCAGAAGAATCACTTTCATTTTTTTTTGATGAGAACATTTCAACACCACTCTTTAAAAGCAATTTTGAACTGTATATTACATTATTATTAAATATAGTCATATGTTGTACAATAAATTTCCCAGATTTATTTATCATTCCTAACAGATATTTTGTGCCCTTTAACCAATGTCTCTTCTTTCTTCATCCACTCCTGTTTCTGTAACCACCATTCTGTTTTCTATTTCTTTGACTTTGACTTCTTATATAATTCACAGTGATACCTTGGCACTCAATTACAAACCATTCTGGAAGGCTGGCAGAGTGCTGGTCGTTTTGAGTTCTGAGCATTTTTTTCCCCACAAGAACTAATGTAAATGCATTTGTTGGTTCCAGCACCATACTGAATGGATAATTCAGAAGCATTCATGCCACTCACATACTTAGCAATAAGTTATTTTTTTTTTAAATAATTGTTGTTCTTACTGTTTTCTTTTTCCTTCACTTTTAGCACTAGCAATTTTCTTGGGAGGTACGATGCCTATATAGTATACATATTACTTTTTCAAAAAAGGAAAACAAAATCACAAAATCATGAATATAGCACCAGGACAAGTCTTTGCTGCTTGCAATTGAGATGCAAAGTGATGCTTTTTCATTGTTTCACTTGGAATAATCACAGGTAAGCATGGCATCTCAGAGAAGTTTAAATGTTGTGGTCAAGTGCCACATAAGTGGTTGAGCTCTGAGCCAGAATTCTTTCCACAGCATTAGTCAAGTACCTAAATATTTGAGCCTGGAGTAGTTTGAGTGCTGAAGTATCACTGTATAAGTGAGACCATGGAATATTTGTCTTTCTGTGCCTGGCTTACTTCACTTAGTAAAATGTCATCTAGATTCATTCATGCTGCCACAAGTGACAAAATTTCCTCATTGTTGAGGGCTGATTAGTATATTCATTGATAGACACTTTGATTGCTTCCATATCTTGGCTATTATGAATACATTTTTATTATTTTTAATATAATTGGTTGAAATTATAAATTTCTCTTTCTTCACTGCTTTTACTTCATCTTATTTTTTTAATACTGGTATTTGAACCTAGGGACTCACATATGCTACACAAGTGCTCTACCACTGAGCTGTACCCTGAGCCTCTTTTATTTTTTATGTTGAGAAAAGGCCTCACTAAATTTTGCAGGCTAACTCTGGCCTCAGGCACATGATCCTTCTGCCTAAGACTCTTATTTTGATAAGAATACAGGCCTAAGCATGGTAAAAATTTTAGCTTTCCCATAAACATTGGTATGTTTAGTTTTCCTTTTCATTTGTTTTCAAGTATTTTATAATTTAATGTGATTTTTTTTCTGTTTTTCCATTGTTTGAGAATGTATTTTATGACCTAAAATGTTGTATTCTGGAAAATATTCTACATACACTTGAAAAACTATTATATATCTTCCTTTTGTTTGGTGGAATATTCTGTATATATCCATTTGACTTATAGTGTTAGCAAGTTATCTTTTTCTTCATTGCTCTTTCTCAGTGTCCTGTTGTTGTTCTTAGAACCCAACTCATAGCAACTCAATGTACAACAAAAACTAATCAGTCCATGATTCTGTGCCAAGCACACAATATTTTGTATGTTTAAGACCATTGTTGCAGGCACCGTGTCAACCTATCTATTTGAGAATCTGCCTTTTTTTCATTGACCTGCCACTCTCCCAAATATGACATCCTTCTCCAGGGATTGGTCACTCCTGACAACATGTCCAAAATATGTAAGGTGCAGTGTAGCCATCCTTGTTTCCAAAAAGCTCTCTGGTTCCACTTCTTCTAGACAGATCTATTGGTTCTTTTGGCAGTCCATGGTATATTCAATATTTGTCGCCAACACCCTAATTCAAAAGTAACAATTCTTCTCCTTTCATTCTTACTCAACATCCAACTTTCACAAATGTAGGATGCAACTGAAAATACCATGGCATATCTCAGGCACACCTTTGTCTTCAAAGTGGCATCTTTACTTTTCAACACTTTAAAGAAATCTTTTGCAATAGCTTTTCACAATGCAATGTGTCTGTTTATTTCTTGGCTGCTGCTTCCATGGATTTTGATTGTAGAAGCAAGTAAAGCAAAATCGTAGACAACCTCAATCTATTCTCCTTTTATCATGAAGTTATGTACTGACACAGTCGTATTTCTGTTTTGTTGATGTTCATGCACAATCCATAATGAAGGCTGTTTCTTTGATCTTCATCAGTAAATGTTGCAAATTATCATTACTTTCAGCAAGCAGAGTTGTGTTATCTGCATAACGCAGGTTGTTAAGGAGACTTCCTCCAATCATGATGTCACACACTTCATAAAGCCCAGCCTCTGAGATTATTTACTCAGTATAGAGATTGAAGAGGCACAGTGAAAGGAATCATCCCTGACACACACCTCTCTTGATTTTCAAGCAGGCAGTGTTTCCTTGTTATGTTGGAATGATTGCCTCCTTGTCCATGCAAAGATTCTTCATAGGCACAATTAAGTGCTCTGGTATTCCCATTATTCAAAATGTTTTCAATAATTTGTTACAATCCACACAGTAAAATGCCTTTGCATAGACAATGGAACATACACATCTTTCTGGTATTCTTTATTTTCATCTAATATCCATCTGACATCAACAACAATGTCCTGGGTTACACACCCCTTTCTAAATCCAGCTAGATTTTCCAGCTGTTTCCTATCTATATACTCGTGTAGTCATTTTTGAATGATATTTCATGCAAGCCCCCATGGAAGGATAAACTGACAGACATATGGAGTCATTGTTCTGTACATTATAGAAAGTAGAATCTTCTGGTTTTGATGTATTATTGTAGACCTATCTAATTCTCTTTTCACTTCTGGCAATATTTGTTTAATATGTTTTTGAGATCTGATGTTTGGGTCATCTATGGCAATAATTTTTATATCTTCTTCATGTAGTGACAGTTTTATAATATATAATACCAGTCTTTATCTCTTTCAATAATTTTAATGTCATTCTACATAGATATTAGTGTAGCTATATTAGTTAACCCCTACACGTCTGTCAGTTTGCCACACTGTGGGGGCTTGCAAGTTGCGATGAGGCTGAGAGCTCTGCCACTGTAAATTCGGACATGAGCAAGGTTACCCATGGTGGACAGGTTTTCAGCTGAGCTTCCAGATTAAGACAGACTAGGGAGTAGGACCCGGTGAGCCACTCCAGAAACAACTAGCCATTGAAAACTCTATGGATAGCAAAGAGACACTGTCAGATATAGTGCTGGAAAATGAGGCTCCCAGGTTGGAAGACACTCAAAAGACTACTGAAGAAGAGTTGCCTCCTCCAAGTAGAGTCTACCGTGATGATGGAAATGGAAAAAGCCCCAGGGTGCTCAACTTGCTGATGTGGCACAACTCAAAAAGAGGAGAAACAAATGTAAACATCCATTAATAATTGGAATATGGAATGTACGTAGTATGAATCTAGGCAAATTAGAAATTTATAAAAGAGAAATGGAGCACATAAACATTGACATTCTAGGCATCAGTGAGCTAAAATGGACCAGCATAGGCCATTTGAGTCAGACAATCGAATGGGCTACTATGCTGTGAATGATAAACTAAAGAGAAATGGGGTTGCATTCATCATCAAAAAAGACATTTCAAGATCTGTCATGAAATACAATGTTGTCAGTGATAGAATAACATCCATATGCCTACAAGGAAAGCCAGTTAATATGACTATTATTCAAATTTATGCACCCACCAGTAAGGCCACAGATGAAGAAAGGGAAGACTTCTATCAGCTTCTGCAATCTGAAATAGATCAAACATGCAATCAAGTCATACTGATAATCACTGGTGACTGGAATGGAAAGGTTGGAAACAAAGAAGAAGGCTCAGTAGTTGGAAAATATGGCCTTGGTGACAGAAACAAAGCTAGAGGTTGCATGACGGAATTTTGTCTGACCAATGACCTTTTCATTGCAAATACATTTTTTCAACATCATAAATGGAGACTATACACATAGATTTCACCAGATGGAACATACAGGAATCAAATTGACTACATATGTAGAAAGAGACGATGGAAAAACTCTGTACAAAATGACAAAACAAGACCAGGTGCTGACTGTGGATCTGACCATCAACTTCTCATTTGCAAGTTCCAACTGAAGCTGAAGAAAATTAGAACAAGTATACGAGAGCCACGGTATGACCTTGAGTATATCCCACCTGAGTTCAGAGACTACCTCAAAAATAGGTTTAATGCATTAGACACAAATGACAGGAGACCAGAAGAGTTGTGGCATGACATAAAAGATATCATTCAAGAAGGAAGCAAAAAGTTCTTAAAAAGACAAGAAAAAAGGAAAGACCAAATTACATGTCAAGAGAGACACTGGACCTTGGCCTTGAACGTCGAGCGGCTAAAGCAAAAGGAAGACATGATGAAGTTAAGGAACTAAACAGAAGATTTCAGAAGGCAGCTTGAGAAGACAAAAACAAATATTATAATGACATGTGCAAGGAGCTGGATGCAGAAAACCAAAAGGGAAGAACATGCTCTGTGTTTCTCAAGCTTAAGGAAGTGAAGAAAAAATTCAAGCCTCGAGTGGCAGTAGTGAAATATTCTAGAGGGAAAAAATTAAATGATGCAGGAAACATCAAAAGAAGATTGGAAGAATACACAGAGTTATTATACAAGAAAGAATTGGTAGATGACCAACCATTCTGAGAGGTTGCATATGAAGAAGTGGAAGCTGCCTTGAAAGAACTGGCAAAACACAACACTCCAGGAATTGATGGGATACCAATAGAGATGTTTCAACAAAGAGATGCAGCACTGGAGGTGTTAACATGTTTATGCCAACAGATTTGGAAAACTGCTACTTGGCCAACTGACTGGAAGACATCCATATTTGTGCCTATTCCCAAAAAAGGGGATCCGACTGAATGTGCAAACTATCGGACAATATCATTAATATCACACACCAGCAAAATTCTACTAAAGAACATTCAGAAGTGACTGCAGCAGTATATAGACAGGGAATTACCAGAAAATCAAGTGGGATTTAGAAGAGGGCTGGGAACTAGGGACAACATTGCTGATGTCAGGTGGATATTAGCGGAAAGCAGAGAAGGTTAGAAAGATGTCTATATGTTTTATTAACTATGCAAAAGCATTGGATTGTGTGGATCATAACAAATTATAGATAACACTTCGGAAAATGGGAATACCAGAACACCTAATTGTGCTCATGAGAAATATGTACATGAACCAGGAGGCAGTTGTTCTAATAGAACAAGGAAACACTGAGTGTTTTAAAGTTGAGAAAGGTGTGCATTAGGGCTGTGTACTTTCACCCTATCTCTTCAGTTTATACACTGAACAAATAATCTGAGAAGCTGGACTTTATGAGGAAGAATGTGGCATCAAGATTCGGGGAAGACTCATTAACAACCTGCGTTATGCACATGACACAACTCTGCTTGCTGAAAGTGAAGAGGATTTAAATCATTTACTGATGAAGATCTGAGCCTTCAATATGGGTTATGACTAAACATCAACAAAACAAAAATCCTTACGACTGGGTCAGCACGCAACTTCACAATAAATGGAGAAAAGATTGAGGTTGTCCAAGATTTTGCTTTGCTTGGCTCTATAATCAACACCCACGGAAGCAGCAGTCAAGAAATCAAAAGATGCATTGCTCAAGAAAATCTGTGGCAAAAGATCTCTTTAGAGTATTGAAAAGCAAAGATGTCTCATTGAAGAGGAAGGTGCGTCTGACTCATGCCATGGTATTTTCAGTGGCATCATATGGTTGTGAAAGCTGGACATTGAACAAGAGAGACAGAAAAAGAATTGATGCTTTTGAATTGTGGTGCTGGAGACGTCTATTGAATATACCATGGACTGCCAAAAGAACCAACAGATCTGTCCTAGAAGAAGTACAACCAGAGTCCTCCTTGGAACCAAAAATGGTCAGACTGCGTCTTACATATTTCAGACATGTAGTCAGGAGAGAACAATCCCTGGAGAAGGACATCATGTTTGGAAGAGTGGCAGGTCAACGCAAAAGAGGAAAACCCTCCACCAGATGGATTGACACAGTGTGTGCTACAATGGGCTTAAAGATAAATAAGATTGTTTGCCTGGCACAGAATCGGCAAGTGTTTTGATCTGCTGTACATAGGGTCGCTTTGAGTTGGACTCGACTCGACGGCACCTAAAAACAACAACAACAAGCAAGGATTAGTTGACCATATATGTGTGGGCTTATTTTTGAACTCTTTGTTCTATTCTATTGGTTTATGCACCCCTTTTTGTGTCATTAACATACTGTTTTGTATATAACACCAAAATTATAGACAACAAAAAGAACAACATCAAACTAAATATTTCTGCACAAAAAATAATAAAATTGTAAGGTAGCTTACATAAAAGGGGAACATATCTGCAAACCATATTTTATATGAAGAGTTAATATTAAAAACATATAAGGATCTCATAAACTCAATAATCAAAAAACTAACAAGTTCAGCCTGGTCACCTTACTGGGACTCTGTCTCAAAATAATAAAGAAAGAAAGGACTGAGAATATAGCTCAGTAGCAGACCACTTGCTTAGAATATGGGAAGCCCTAAATTCAATCTTCAGTTCTGCAAAAATAAAAATGAAAAAAAAAAAAACAAAAAATACAACATAATTAACCTGAATAGACATTTCCCACAAATACAAATAGGAAATAGTATCACTGACCATCAGAAAATAAAAATCAACCCCAAATGCTATATCACTTCACACTTGTTAGGATGGCTATCATCAAAAATTCTAAAGATGAGAATGTGGTGAAAAACAGCATTTAAATGTTACTATTGGGAGCATAATTTGGTATAGCCATTATGGAAAGTGTCAGAGGATTCTTACACAATTAAAGTAGAACTACTATATGACCCAACAATCCAACTACTGTGCATATATACAAAGAAAAACTATTATCTCAAAAAAAATTTGCATGTCCTTGTCTATTGCAGCATTATTTAAAATATTCAAGATTTGGAAACAATCTTAGTGCCTGTTGACAGAAGGATAGATAGTGAAATTTGCCACATACACACACAGATGCACTGGAATATTATTCAGCCCTAAAAATTCATACCATTTATGAAAACATGAATCAACCTGAAGGTCATGATGCTAAGCAAAATAAGTCAGAAAGAGCGACAAATACTATATGAAGTTACTTATATGTTGAATATAAAAACATTGAACTCTTGTAAAGAGAGAAAAGAAGGATGGTTAACAGAAATCAAGGGCATAGGAAATGGTGAGATATTGGTCAAAGGGTACAAAATTTCAGTTATAAGATACATAGATTGCAGAAACATACTATACAGTATGATTACTATAGTTGATGCTATTTTCTCCAGATTATGTACTGAACTCCTAACCTTGAAGGTTATGTAACTATAACTTAAGTTTTTTAGAGGCAGATGATTGGATCATGAGTGCTTTTCTTTCATGAATGGGATTACTGTCCATATAAAAGAGCTCCAAGGAAGTCCATGTACCTATTGTACCTATTCGACCATATGAGGATGCGGTGAGAAGATACTTTGTAAGAGGACTGGACACTCAAGCGGATCCAAATCCCTCAGGACCTGAATCTTGCAATTCTTAGCCAGAACTGTGAGAAATAAATAATGATGTTGTTGTTAGGTGCTGTCTAGTTGAGTCCAACTCATAGCACACCTATGTACAGCAGATCAAAACACTTCCCAATTCTGTGTCAGGCATATGACCTTACTTATGTTTAAGCCCATTGTTGCAGACACTGTGTCAATCCATCTGGTCAATGGTTTTCCTTTTTTCTGTTGACTTGCCACTCTCCCAAATATGATGTCTTTCTCCAGGCATTGATCTCTCCTGACTATATGTCCGAAATATGTAACACGCAGTCTGCCCATTCTTGCTTCCAAGAAGCACACTGGTTGCACTTCTAGGCTAGGACAGATCTGTTGGTTCTTTTGGCAGTCCATGATACATTCAATATTCATCTCCAGCACCATAATTCAAAAGCATCAATTCTTCTCTTGTCTTCCTTGTTCAATGTCCAGCTTTCACAACCATAAGATGCAACTGAAAATACTGTGGCATGAGTCAGGCACACCTTCGTCTTCAATGTGACATCTTTGCTTTTCAATACTCTAAAGAGATCTTTTGCCACACCATTTCCTAGAGCAGTGCGTCTTTTGATTTCTTGACTGCTGCTTCCATGGGTCTTTATTATAGATCAAAACAAAACAAAATCTTGGGCAAGCTCAATCTTTTCTCCATTTAATGTGAAGTTGCACACTGGTCCATTCATCATGATTTTTGTTTTGTTGATGTTTAGTTACAGCCCATATTAAAGGCTGTGATCTCTGACCTTCATCGGTAAATGTTTTAAATCTTCACTTCCAGCAAGCAGAATTCTGTCATCTGCATAACGCAGTGTCTTTTTCTTTCT